>SJYQ01003952.1:284986-296150 GCA_006410935.1 Redunca redunca
ACCTCACTGAATAATAAATAATATTGTTATCTATTATTATAACAATAAATAATATTGTTAAATTTGGTAACATTTTAATGTTATTTTTACTCTCCTGTGAAAAGTTTTTTATATGACACATCTTAGTTTGTTTTTATACTACACATCCTTTGTTTTTGTGTCTTATTTTGGGCTTATGTTGATATCCTGAGCCAGGAACACAATTAGGTTTCAGGCCAGTTTGACACTGTCTATTGTTAATTCTAATATGAATGTAGGACTTCAGACTTCAAGTGGGACTGTGCTGTCTGTGGAACTTAAATTATGTAATCGTTTCTTTCAGACTTGAGGGAGAATGATAAAATTTGGAGTCATAGAATATTGGTGTACAATTTAAGGACTGAAATATTTCCATAAATTTTAAAAACATTGACAAACATTAAAAACAAATGAAAAACTGAAGAAAGATTGCTGTATAAAAAGAGCTTTGATAAATCGGTTTTCCACTGAGTCGAAAATTGAACATAAACATTTTGTAGAAGAAAGTTCATAACTGACTTCAAATTCACACTAACATCTTGAAAACATCAGAACATAGAGAATAGCATCAAACACTTGAAATTAATACACTAACAAACATGGCAGCTGGCTTTTATTCAACTGGTAGAATTAAATTGACCAAAAGAAGTCTCCAAAAATATACTTTAAAGTTTAATTAGCAGGTGAAGTCAAAGCTATGGTTTTCCTAGTAGTCATGTATGGATGTGAGAGTTGGGCTATAAAGAAAGCTGAGCACCGAAGAATTGATGCTTTTGAACTGTGGTGTTGGAGAAGACTCTTGAGAGTCCCTTGGACTGCAAAGAGATCCAACCAGTCCATCCTAAAGGAAATCAGGATGAATCAGAATTCTGAATATTCATTGGAAGGACTGATAACTGAAGCTGAAACTCCAATACTTTGGCCACCCGATGTGAAGAACCGACTAATTGGAAAAGACCCTGATGCTGAAAAAAATTGAAAGTGGGAGGAGAAGGGGACGACAGAGGATGAGGTGGTTGGATGGCGTCACCAATGCAATGGACATGACTTTGAGCAGGCTCTGGGAGTTGGTGAGGGACAGGGAGGCCTGGTGTGCTGCAGTCCATGGGGTGGCAAAGAGTTGGACATGACTGAGTGACTGAACTGAACTGAAGTCAACTCATGAAAAACCTTTTAAGAAATCCTGCTGGGAATAAGCCACAAAACCAGAACAATGTGTTTGAATTTTATTTTTAAAATAATGGTATCCTATATAAGAAAAAAGAATGTATTCTTTGCTTATAACTCAGGCAGGAACAATTTTTAATGTAACATTTGATAAATATGAGAGAATATTATTCACATATTGGTACATAATAAAGCATGCTAATCATAAATCTGTGAGGCCACTACCCAGTTTATAAACTAGATTACTACCCTTTCTGTTGATGATCTGTGTGTGCTGATTCCATTCTCCTGACTTCGTACTACCAAGAGAGAACCTTTATCCATTTTTGCACTTTTCATTTCCTTGCTTTTTCTCCCCCTTAAAGTCAGAGTAGTATTTATTTAGTTTAAGATTAAATCTGATAATTAACAGTTTTGTTTCATGACTGGTACTAAGAGTGAAAGAAGAAACATGATTTGGAAAATAGTTATGTTTAAAATTTTAAAACTCTATATAGCCTAGAAATAGTTAATGTATATACATATATATATATTTAGGTATGTGTATATATACACACACACACACATATATATATATAACTTCCCTGGTAAACTTCAGATGGTAAAGAATTGCAGGAGACCTGGGTTTGATCCCTGGGTCAGAAAGATCCCCCGGAGAAGGGAATGGCTATCTACTTCAGAATTTTTTCCTGGAGTCTTCCATGGACAGAGAAGCCTGGAGAGCTATAGTCCATGGGGTCACAAAGAGTCAGCCACGACTGAGAGACTAACAACTTCATATATATATATATACATATACATATATACACATATATGCTGCTGCTAAGTCGCTTCAGTTGTGTCCAACTCTGTGCGACCCCATGGACGGCGGCAGCCCACCAGGCTCCCCCATCCCTGGGATTCTCCAGGCAAGAACACTGGAGTGGGGTGCCATTGCCTTCTCCAATACACATATATACATATACATATATACACACATACATACACGTACATCCTTAATGTGTTTTCTAATGCTGAGGAACATCTCCTTGAATTAATATGGGGTAGATCATGATGTCAAAATTTGTTTGATAAGAATGGGAGAGTTTTGGTTGTGATTTTTTTTACTTGGTCCTTTTTGAACATGCTTAAGAAGCATTTGAAACTAATTCACTGGCAAATATGGTGGCCAGCTTTAACTTAACTGCCATCTGCTTGTAGAGATAGTTAACCGACAGAGGTCACCAAAAACAGATTCTACCTGAAACTATTAATTAGTATGGCTTAAGGTTAAGGGTAGGATGTGAAGAAATAAAAGTTATGCTTTGGGGTATGAGAATTTAAACACTGCATACGTGTTTGTCCAGTCGCTCAGTCGTGTCTGACTCTGCAACCCTTTGGACTCTAGCCCTCCAGGTGCCTCTGTCCATGGGATTTTTCAGGCAAGAACACTGGAGTGGGTTGCCATTTCCTCCTCCAGGGGATCCTTCTGATCCAAGGATCAAACCTGCGTCTCCTGCATTGCAGGTGGATTCTTTACCACTGAGCCATGGGAGAAGTCCTTAAGCGCTGTACAAGGGGATATTTTCAGTGAAGATTTTGACCTGTAGCAAACGGAAAGTTTCTGAATGAGCTCATTTTCTACCTGGCTGCCTGAAGAGCTCTTCTGAATTGTTCCTCCAGGCGGCGGGGGCGGGGGGCGGTGCGGAGAGAGCAAATTAGCCAAGATGGAGTGTTCAGGGTCTCTCGCCCCATGTTTCGCAAATAATGACTATGTAACAGCTGAGGTCAACAAAGGTCCATCTAGTCAAGGCTATGGTTTTTACTGTGGTCATGTATGGATGTGAAAGTTGGACTGTGAAGAAAGCTGAGCACCGAAGAACTGATGCTTTTGAACTGTGATGTTGGAGAAGACTCTTGAGAGTCCAAAGGACTGCAAGGAGATCCAACCAGTCCATTCTAAAGATCAGTCCTGGATGTTCTTTGGAAGGAATGATGCTACAGCTGAAACTCCAATACTTCGGCCACCTCATGTGAAAAGTTGACTCATTGAAAAAGACTCTGATGCTAGGAGGGATTGGGAGCAGGAAGAGAAGGGGACAACAGAGGATGAGATGGCTAGATGGCATCACTGACTCGATGGACATGAGTTTGGGTGAACTCTAGGAGTTGGTCATGGACAGGGAGGGCTGGCGTGCTGCAGTTCATGGGGTCGCAGAGTCGGACACGACTGAGCAACTGAGCTGAACGGAACAGCTGAGGTCATTTGTAGCACCGCGCATGTGCATCATGAGGTACTTGCTTGGTCTTTGTGCGGGACGCATGTCTGTGAACTCCACCTAGAAAGAGGGGGCATTTTATTGCTGCATCACGGCTGTGTCCATTGGGTCAGTCATGAGAGGAGAGAATATAGTGTGTCTATCGCTACAGCACTGAGCCAGCCAGGAGAGAGGCTGTGTTGTGTTATGCTATGGTATGCTGCTATGGTTGCTATGCCAGCCAGAAGAGAATAAATGTGTCTGCAGTTCCTATGGCTCCTCGAATCTCCTTCCAGTCTCTTAGCTTGCACCTTGCCCACTCTGGGTTCAGCGAACAGTGTGGACAGTGTGAACAGGGAGACAACTGGCGTCATGAACAGGATCAGTGACACATTCTTCCGTTAATGAATCCAACACATGCCCTGTGGTGGGATGCGTGCGTGTGTGCTCAGCTGTGTCTGACGTTTTGCAGCCCTATGGCCTACAGGCCTACAGGAGCCCACCAGGCTCCTCGGTCCATGGGATTTTCCAGGCAAGAATACCAGAGTGGGTTGCCATTTCCTCCTCCAGGGTATCTTCCCAACCCAGGATCAAACCAAGGTCTCCTGTATCTCCTGCATTGCAGGAGGATTCTTTACTGCTTGAGCCATTGGGGAACCTCCACAGATTTCAGGGATCCAGGTCATAGTCTTATATCTAGAAAGTAAGGGCAAGAAAACATAAAGACCCCTTTAAGGAGTAGTTACTAAAGTTGGAAATTTGATTGTCTTAGTAGCGAAATGTCAGCTTTATGTTTATGGCATGCTGAAATCTCTAGTAAGGGCCAAACTTTCATATACACAGTGGAGGGGAGAAAGGAAGAGTAGAAGAAAGAGGAAAAGAGGAGTTTTGATGTAAGTCGAAGTCAAGGAAACAATCGGGCCACAGTGGTAGAATCAGGAAAGCATTAAAAGTTCCCTGCATTAGTTCTTTTTACCTCTTGCTGTTTCTTTAGATTCTTTCTTTTGGGACCTCTTGGCGCTTAGTCCTCTTCCTTTAGAGCAGCTGGCTTAATTAAAGACTCTCTGCTCTGGGACAGGCCTTGGCTGGTTCTGTTTTAGAAGTTAGAAAAAACACTGCTACTTGGGTTAAGACTAAGTTTGGTCCAGGATTAATTTTGGCCCTGTATTTAGTCTGGGCTTTGGACTAAGGGGTTCAAAATCTTTATTGTGTCTATGAATGGCCTGGCTGATTTCACAAAGTTTAAAAAATCCATGTGACATTGAGGGGGGCAAAATCCTCTCGTAATACACTATATGTGTTTATTTTCTCAGAAACTTATGGAGAGATGAGTAGCTGAACATACATTTGGAGATTTTGCGTTATAGGAATCTCTCTCACTTTCTATTGGGAAAGATTAACATTATATGACCAAAATAGTTTGCTGAGAGTTTTTGTTGTTGTTGTTGTTGCTGCCAAAAATAGGATTATTTGACGGAAAAGATCAAGAAATGGATTCTCTTGAAGAAATATGACAGAGAGAAACCAATCCTTGACAACAGCACACTAGACAGTTGAATTGACTTAAATAACACACACAAGTGACCTGCAAAGAGTAAAAAAAACACCTAAATCTGTATGAAGATACTTGAATCATGGGTATCTCAGGCTGTCATGCATGACTTTCTTTGGGAAGCTGATGGTGATGGCATATATGATGGAAAACAACCCTGGAAGGACAGAGAAGCGGATGATCACAGACTATAAAGGAGAGAGAAAAACTGATCTGCTTAAGTAAACAAAGTGTATGCAGAAGAGAAGGGAACATTCACATAGTTCTTATTCCTTTTGTCTCCTGCATCATCACCTTTTCTTTCTATACAGACATTCTTCCAGTGTCATACAAGCATGCCATAGTGTATCTCTCATTTTAAAAACATGAAATCTTCAAGTCACTCTTTACCACATTGGTATGTTCAGTTTCTTTAAAGCACTTGTTATCTGAATGTTCTTGTGTATGTATTTGCTTATTATTTTCCTTCCTAATCTAGGAAATTAGCTCCGCGAAGGGAGAGATCTTGTTTTTCTTGTTCACTGTTATTTCATCATGGTCCTAAAATAGTATTTGGCACATAGCTAGGGCTCAGTAAGTACTTCTTGACTGGCTGCAAGAGGTTGAGTGGCATGAGAATATGGGATATAATTTCTAATGTAAAAATAGATTTCTTTCAAAGGTGATTATAGATTCCAAGCACAGAGGCTAAACTGTAATCCTAGGAATAATAGGAAAGTCAATTCCAATATCTAGTTGGTTATAGACCAAGGATGGCCAACACATGGCATACCACACTCTGTCACTTCCCCATTCTGATTCTAAGACAGACATCACTAACATATCACAGTTCACTTTCTTACATAGAGTGTCTATCTCCTCTCTGATTAATGAATCCATAGTTCAAGTGGACGGATGAGATTTTTTCCCTAGAAAAACAGTGTTGGGGGAAAACCATATTAATATGGAAGGCCAAGTCCTTCTATAAATACTGCTGCCTGATTATCAACTCTAGATTGCAAATGAGGAAAAGAAAGAAATAGTTCTGTGACTTTACTTTTACTTTTTTTCCTTCCTAAACAAACCAAAGGACACCACAGTTCATTCACTACACATGCACTGGTCAAGGGGAGCAGTTAGGCAGTGCAGCATTTAGCCAAGGGCATACGCCAAAACCAAGTGAAGAAAACCTGCTTGGTGACTTCCAAAAGTACTAGCCAGAAATATGCCCCACTGGCTATGACCAGCAACTGTAACTCACCTATTTGAAGAGCTGCTGGCTTCAGAGACGTGCTTGGATAAAAAAAGGAGAATGAAAAGAAAGCATGGGTGAGACTCAGAACAGGGCAACTCTTTGCCAGTTTCTGAATGTTTTTATTGGGTTGGCCAAAAAGTTCCTTTGGTTTTTTAATGTAACAATAAAAGACACATTTTTGTCAAGAACTTTATTGAACAACATATTTACCACTTTGTTCCACTAGCTTCTGCCATTTTTCAGGCAACTTCATAATTAAATCTTCCCAAAACTTTGACCTTTCTGAACAAAGAACTGTTCCAAATGCCTATTACAGTCTTCCAGGAAATTGAAATTTTTTCCATTAAGAAATTTTGTAAAGACCGAAATAAATGGGCATCCAAAGGTGCAATGTCTGGTGAATATGTTGGATGAACCAGAACTTCCTCGTCAGAAGCACGTGCTCTTGCACTACCCTAGTGGAAGATTATGCTTTTAATGTTTAATTCTGGATGCTTTTTGTCAAGTGCTGCTGTCAGTTGGTCTAACTGGGAGCAGTACTTGTTGGAATGAATCACTTGGTTTTCTGGAAGGAGCTCATATAATAGAGAACTCCCTTCCAATCCTACCATAAACACAGCATCACCTTCTTTGGCTGAGGACTGGTCTCCGGGTGGTTGGTGGTGGTTCTTTTCAGGTGCTCCACAATCTCCTCCATTCATTCCACATTAGTGGACAGTATCTTCTTTTCATCACCCGTCACAATTTGTTTTAAAGAGGGGATGTTTTTATTACACTTCAGTAGAGAATCACATGCAGAAATACAGTCAAGTAGCTTTTGTTTTATTTATGTGAAACCCAAACACCAAAGCAATGAACATAACCAAACTGGTGCAAATGATTTTAAGCACTTGATTTGGATACTTTGAGTACATTGACTATTCCTGCATGGTTTGAGATTGATTGTTCTCAATGTCTCAATTTGATCCCTGTCAACCTCAACTGAGGTTGACCATGGGGTATCATCCAGTGAGAAATCTCTAGCATGAAACTTCACAAACCACTTTTAACCTGTAAGACCAGTCACAGCACCTTCTCCTTACACTGCACACATCTGTTTTTGCATTTCAGTTGTGTTTTTACTTTTCTTGAAATAGTAAAGCCAAAATATTGATTTTTTATTCTACCTTTACTATTAAAGAGGCCACACAAAAATTCACTAATATTAAGTTTTTTTAAATGCATGCTGATATGACAGCTCTCCCAATACAATCTAACAAAATTGTTTCAAATGAAGTTGAGGACAACTAAGCACTACTAGGGCCATTTTACAGAAAAAAACAAATGAACATTTTGGCCAACACAATATTTGGGGGAGGAGGCAAATGGGGTAGGGATAGCAACTGGGATGTTGCCTTTCATTAAAGAGTGGGCACTAACACTTAAATTGTAAAGTGGGGCTTCCTGCAACAAGCAAGAGCCGCCCAGTATTTAAAACTTACAATGGCCTGCATGGGAATCAATGTCAAGAAGCAGAGAGTCCCTCCCATTGTTCTGCTGCCTCCTCCACCACATACCCAATGCACTGCCCAAGAACATGCAACTGATACATGAGTACCTCCAGAACAGGGCACTGCTCACGGCCAGTGGAGGACAGTCTTTGGCCAAGAGGCAGAATTCTGCCCAGCAGAAGTGATCTGAAGGAACATGGCAGAAATCTTGTCAAGATAGTTAACATGTCAAGCAAACGAAGAAGCAAAACTATAGAGTAGAAGTAAACTCTCCATTTTCTTGAATTCCCTGCTCTTGTCCCTGCACTTGACCTCATAATACAGTGATGGGGCCCTTAGATGAACTTCCAAGAGAGGTTAGGCATCGGCTCAGTTAGACAGTGCTGAGATTCTGCTCTCTTGCTCTAGTAGGTCTCTCTGTGGATGAATCATCTGAGGCAGGACCACCGAGAGAGTAGGTTGGCGTGTCTCCTCTGGAGTGACACTAGATTCACTAAACAGGTGAAGGTAAAAATAGGGTGTGGTATGATGAAGGATGTGTTTGCTTAGGGAAATCTGTATAGGAAACGAATTGCACTTTGGGTAAGCCATGAGCTAGGAATAACATCTTCTGTGTGTATCTTCTTGCCTGGATCATTTCCCTTTTGTCCTCTGCCTTCACCTATGGCGCCTTCTTCTCCCCTTCTCATTCCTCAGTGTCCTTTACTATTGCCCTTTACTTATTCTTCAAGAAGCCATTTTCTGTTCCCAAGTCACCCTATCTCATCTTTCTCTACATCCAAACTCCTTGGACTATATGTTGTCTACACTGACCATCTACACTGATCATCTCTTTTTAATATCCAGATTTTCAGACACTCTGCGAGGCAATATCTAGAATCACTGCATTTAGTCCGCTCAACAATCCAACAATACCCCAGTGAGCTAGCTATTATTTACCTCATGTTAGGAAGCTCAGAGTTGTTGAGCTTTCTTATGGTCCAAACAACAAGGTGGTAATAGTTGGCATTCAAACCTAGGAGTGTCTACTGTTAACCTCTATTCTTGCATTTTCTAAAGTATGTCATTTAGAAAATAAGTATCCAGTGACATTTAAATAGGGATGCTACAAAGGCATTTGAAAGTTTTGTGCTTTGAAAATAAACATTAGGCACTGTGCCTGTTATCATGAAAAAAAAATCTGCCTCTAAAAATAGTGTCATATTTTACACTAGTATTATTTCCTGGTGGGGGTGCTATTGATCTGGAGTTAGAGGATGTACCGTGGCCAGTGGGGTCCTTAGTATGCAACTAAGAGTGCTCCCCTAAGTCCAGGTCTCCCCTGGGGATATGAATGCTACTGCCTGCAGTAGAGGATAACTGATCCTAGGCTATAATTACCAAGAAGGCAGGGTCTGTGTCTTTTTACTCATCACTGCGTCCCTAGCATTTGGCTCATTGTAGGCCTTTAGTAGACATCAGGAAGTGGGCTAATACATGAATCTGTGGTGCATTTAGCCATGATGTTGGATGTTATCTAATCTGATCTCACTGGATATCTGGTTTAAATAGCTTGAGTATGCCTATGATATTATTTGATGTTTGTTATATATGCTATATATGAATCAAATCTTAAATTGTTTCTTACAGCAATTAAATCTTATGACTACTTTAATCTAAGTGTTGACATTTTCTATCATGTGAGTTTTTGTTTTTGGCCCATCCATATACCTTAAAGTATAACACTTTCATTTTAGCTCCTTTTTATTTTTTGATTATGAAAGTATGACACATTTATAGGAGACCTGGAAAACACAGAACAAAGTTACATCTAGTTCTACTATGTTGTTGTTCAGTTGCTAAATCTTGTCCAACTCTTTGCGACCCATGGACTGCAGCATGCCAGGCTCACCTGTCTTTCACTATCTCCTGGAGTTTTCTCAAATTCATGTCCATTGATTGGCAATGCTAATCTAACCATCTCATCTTCTGCCACCCACTTCTTTTGCCTTCAATCTTTCCCAGCACCAAGGTCTTTTCCAATAAGTCAGCTATTCTCATCAGTTGGCCAAAGTATTGGAGCTTCAACAACAGTTCTTCCAATGAATATTCAGGGTTGATTTCCCTTAGGATTGACTGTATGCTCTCCTTGCAGTCCAAAGGACTCTCAAGTTCTACTATATATTACAATTATTTTTTAAGTAGAAAAATTAAGATTTTTAGTTGGAGTTTTAATACCAAACTCTCAAAAATTAATAGAATAAATAGACATAAAGAAGGTTACAGTAGACCTGAAAAGCACTATGAACCAATTCAAGATAATTAAGATTTATTTACTTTCATACAACAGCAGGATACAAATTCTATTCAAGTTCCTATAGACTATAAACCTGGAGACACTGGAACATATCCAGGGACATAAAGTGAGATCCAAAAATTTCATGGTCTACTGAAATCAAGAGTTTGTTCTCTTATCACTGTGTAATTATGTTAGAAATCAATGTCAAAAGATAATTGAAAATATCCCACATATTTTCAAGTGCAATGTGACATTTGCCAAAAGTGATCTTTGATTTAGCCATTGAAAGTCTCAATAAAGTTAAAAGACTGAAAAAACCACAGAGGGTGATTGCAGAGAAGAAAGTAATTAAATGAGAAATTAATATCAAGGATGCTTAGAAAAACCATATATTTGAAAGTTAAATGCCCACTTTTAAATGATGGGTGTATCTAAGAAGCCATAGCAAGGAGAATTAGAAAATGTTTATAACAAAACAAAAATGAAAAGTGTATTTATCGGAATTTGTTGCATGCAGCTGAAGCTGCTCAATACAACTAAATACAAAGTGGAATCATGACTAAGGTATGAAAACAAATAATGTAACTAGCGTAAATTTTTGTGAAATTTGAGAAAATCTTACTTTAGTTAATGATACTGTAGCACATATTAATTTCCTGGGCTTGTTGTTATTGTTGTTGCTTATCCTTCAGCTTTCCTGCTTTGTTTTCTAGCTTTCCTGCTTTGTTTTCTTACAACATAATATTTCTGTATAGACTCAGAATTGGATTAGAAGTTTCAAGACTCATTCAAAATTTTTTTTTTAAAAAATCACTAAGATAATAAACTTTTGAGATTTTTAAGTTATACTAGATGCCAGGAAAAAAGGGAACTATATCAAAGTTTTGAGTGAAGATGAATTAGAAATCTAGTATTCTATTCTACTTAATCAAACAAGTGAAATCAAAATGTATACACAATGGAGTATTACTCAGCCACTAAAAAGAATACATTTGAATCAGTTCTAATAAGGTGGATGAAACTGGAGCCTATTATACAGAGTGAAGTAAACCAGAAAGAAAAACACCAATACAGTATACTAACGCATATATATGGAGTTTAGAAAGATGGTAACGATAACCCTGTATGTGAGACAGCAAAAGAGACACAGATGTATAGAACAGTCTTTTGGACTCTGTGGAAGAGGGA
>SJYQ01003952.1:296586-352788 GCA_006410935.1 Redunca redunca
AGAGTCCCTTGGACTGCAAGGAGATCCAACCAGTCCATTCTGAAGGAGATCAGCCCTGGGATTTCTTTGGAAGTATTGATGCTAAAGCTGAAGCTCCAGTACTTTGGCCACCTCATGCGAAGAGTTGACTCATTGGAAAAGACTCTGATGCTGGGAGGGATTGGGGCAGGAGGAGAAGGGGACGACAGAGGATGAGATGTCTGGATGGCATCACGGACTCGATGGATGTGAGTCTGAGTGAACTCTGGGAGATGGTGATGGACAGGGAGGCCTGGCGTCCTGTGATTCATGGGGTCACAAAGAGTCGAACACGACTGAGCGACTGAACTGAACTGAACTGAACGTTGATTCCAGTTTGTGCTTCATTCCGCCCAGTGTTTCTCATGATGTACTCTGCATATGTTAAATAAGCAGGGTGACAATATACAGCCTTGATGTACTCCTTTTCCTATTTGGAACCAGTCTGTTGTTCCATGTCCAGTTCTAACTGCTGCTTCCTGACCTGCATACAGATTTCTCAAGAGGCAGGTCAGGTGGTCTGGTATTCCCATCTCTTTCAAAATTTTCCATGGTTTGTTGTGATCCACACAATCAAAAATAGATGTTTTTCTGGAACTCTCTTGGTTTTTCCATGATCCAGCAGATGTTGGCAATTTGATCTCTGATTCCTCTGCCTTTTCTAAAACCAGCTTGAACATCTGGAAGTTCATGGTTCACACACTGTTGAAGCCTGGCTTGGAGAATTTTGAGCATTACTTTGCTAGCGTGTGAGATGAGTGCAATTGTGCGGTAGTTTGAGCATTCTTTGGCATTGCCTTTCTTTGGGATTGGAATGAAAACTGACTTTCCCAGTCCTGTGGCCACTGCTGCCTTTTCTAAATTTGCTGCCATATTGAGTGCAGCAGTTTCACAGCATCATCTTTTAGGATTTGAAATAGATCTACTGGAATTCCATCACCTTCACTAGCTTTGTTCATAGTGATGCTTCCTAAGGCCCACTTGACTTCACCTTCCAGGATGTCTGGCTCTAAGTGGGTGATCACACCATCATGATTATCTGGGTCATGAAGATATTTTTTGTACAGCTCTTTTGTGTATTCTTGCCACATTTTCTTAATATCTTCTGCTTCTGTTAGGTCCATATGATTTCTGTCCTTTATTGAGCCCATGTTTTTAGGAAATATTCCCCTGATATCTCTAATTTTCTTGACGAGATCTCTAGTCTTTCCCATTCTGTTGTTTTCCTCTATTTCTTTGCATTGATCACTGAGGAAGGCTTTCTTATCTCTTCTTGCTATTCTTTGGAACTCTGCATTCAAATGGGTATATCTTTCCTTTTCTCCTTTGCTTTTTGCTTCTCTTCTTTTCATAGTTATTTTTAAGACCTCCTCAGACAGCCATTTTACTTTTTTGCATTTCTTTTTCTTGGAGATGGTCTTGATCCCTGTCTCCAGTACAATGTCATGAACCTCTGTCCATAGTTCATCAGGCACTCTGTTTGTCAGATCTAGGCCGTTAAATCTATTTCTCACTTCCGCTGTATAGGGATTTGATTTAGGTCGTACCTGAATGGTCTACTGATTTCCCCTACTTTCTTCAATTTAAGTCTAAATTTGGCAATAAGAAGTTCATGATCTGAGCCACAGTCAGCTCCCAGTCTTGTTTTTGTTGAGAGCTTCTCCATCTTTGCCTGCAAAGAGTATAATCAATCTGATTTTGATATTGATCATCTGGTGATGTCCATGTGTAGAATCTTCTCTTGTGTTATTGGAAGAGGGTGTTTGCTATGACCAGTGCATTTTCTTGGCAAAACTCTATTAGCCATTGCCCTGCTTCATTCTGTATTCCAAGGTCAAATTTGCCTATTGCTCCAGATGTTTCTTGACTTCCTACTTTTACATTCCAGTCCCCTATAATGAAAAGGACATCTTTTTTTGGGTGTTACCTCTAGAAGATCTTGTAGCTCCTCATAGAGCCATTCAACTTCAGCTTCTTCAGCATTACTGGTCGGGGCATAGACTTGGATTACTGTGATATTGAATGGTTTGCCTTGGAAATCAACAGAGATCATTCTGTCATTTTTGAGATTGCATCCAAGTACTGCATTTTGGACTCTTTTGTTGACTGTGATGTCTACTCCATTTCTTCTAAGGGATTCTTGCCCACAGTAGTAGATGTAATGGTCATCTGAATTAAATTCACCCTATCCAGTCCATTTTAGTTCACTGATTCCTATAATGTCAATGTTCATTCTTGCCATCTCCTGTTTGACTACTTCCTATTTGCCTTGATTCATGGATCCAACATTCTAGATTCCAATGCAATATTGCTCTTTACAGCATTGAACTTTACTTCCATCTCCAGTCACATTCACAACTGGGTGTTGTTTTTGTTTTGGCTCCATCCCTTCATTCTTTTTGGAGTTATTTCTCCACTGGTCTCCAGTAGCATATTGGGCATCTACCAACCTGGGGAGTTCATCTTTAGTGTCCTGCCTTTTTGCCTTTTCATACTGTTCTCAAGGCAAGAATACTGAAGTGGTTTGCCATTCCCTTCTCTAGTGGACCACGTTTTGTCAGAACTCCCCGCCATGACCTGTCTGTCTTGGGTGACCTGTCTGTCTACAGGGCATCACTCATAGTTTCATTGAGTTAGACAAGGCTGTGGTCCATGTGATCAGATTGGTTAGTTTTCTGTGATTGTGGTTATCATTCTGTCTGCCCTCTGATGGAGAAGGATAAGAGGCTTATGGAAGATTCCTGATGGGACAGACTGACTCAGGGGGAATCTGGGTCTTGTTCTGATGGGCGGGGCCGTGCTCAGTAAATCTTTAATCCAATGTTGTGTTGATGGGTGGAGTTGTATTCCCTCCCTGCTATTTACCTGGGGCCAACCTATGGTGGAGATAATGAAGATAATGGTGACCTCCTTCAGAAGGTCCCATGCTGTGCACTGCTACAGTCAGTGCTCCCAGCCCTGCAGCAGGCCACCACCGACCCATGCCTCCGCTGGAGACTCCTGGACACTCACAGGCAAGTCTGGGTCAGTCTCTTGTGGGGTCACTGGTCCTTTCTCCTGGGTCCTGGTGCACGACGATTAACACGCACGGAGGCATATATATGTATATGGGCTTCCCTGGTGACTCATATGGTAAAGAATCTGCCTGCAACATGGGAGACCTTTGTTCAATCCCTGGGTTGGGAGGTTACCCTGGGTAAGGCCACCCATTCCAGTATTCTTGCTTGGAGAATCCCCATGGAGAGGAGGCTGGTGGGGTACAGTCCATGGGGTCACATAGAGTCAGACAGGACTGAAGAACTTTCACTTTCACTTTCAAGGAACAAAAGAACACAGAAATTGTTATGGCAAGCAAGAGAACTAAAGATAGCAAAGATAACATATCAGTTCTAAAGACTCCCAGTTCTGTTTCAATGATAAAGATTAGCCTAAAGTCTTCAACCACCAGAGCAACTGGAACAAGGGATAATGATGTTGACCTTCGCTGACCAAGTGACTTCCATCAGCTAAAGCTGATTCATAAAGTCCCTTTATGAATATGCATGTCTCCATAAACTTTCCTCAAAGGGGGAAAAATAAATTAAAAAACAAGCAAGAAAACTTCCTCAATTTGCTGTGTAGGGAGACACTGCTTTTGGAAAGATGCCTGGTGTTCTCCTTATTTGCTGCAACTAATAAATCCTTCTCCTGATATTTGGCTTGGTTGTATCTTTTGCTCTGACACCCATTTAGGCAAATCCAGTTTTTAGGTAACATAACCCTGGCTAATATGTTGGTGTATTTTTTTGCTCTACTTAATGTATACTGATTTTTATCTGGTTAAGTTAAATATAAAATTAATGAAACTGAACTCTTCTAAGGTCTGATTTGTAATGACTAGGGATTCCCTGGTGGCTCATACAGTAAAAGAGTCTGCCCATAATGCAGGAGACCCGGGTTTGATCCCTGGGTTGGGAAGATCCCCTGGAGAAAGGAATGGCTACCCACTCCAGTACCTTGCTTGGAAAATCCCATGGATGGAGGAGGCTGCTGGGCCACAGTCCATGGGGTTGCAAAGAGTCGGACATGACTGAGCTACTTCACTTTGTAATGATTATCTAACATAAATGGCAACCCACTCCAGTATTCTTGCCTGGAGAATCCCATGGACAGAGGAACCTTTCGGGCTACAGTCCATGGGATCGCAAGAGTCGGACACGACTGAGTGATTTTGAATTTGACTGACTACCGCATGCTATCTGTGTTGGCCTTGCATGTGTTCATTTGTTGAACTGAAACAAATAATAACAATGTTAACAGTGCCATATCAGAACTTCTCTGGTGGTTCAGTGACTAAGATTCCCTGTTTCCAATACATGGAGCCTGGGTTCAATACCTATTAAGAGTTCACGTGCTGCAACTAACAGTCTGTATGTCACAACTAAAGATCCCATGTGGTGTAACTAAGGCCGGGTGCAGCCAAATAAATATATAAAAATATATTTTTTTAAGTTTTTAAGAGTGGCATATTGATATGGTAGTTACTAAGGCCTAGATACTGTTCTAAGTGCTTTAAGTTTATGAACTTTTGTTATCTTCAAAGCAACTCTATTATTATTATCCCCATTTTATAGCTGAAGAAACTGAGGCAGAGAGCATTTCATTTGCCCCAAATCACCCAAATATTAATTGGTGGGAGCAGGAATTTCTCTCTTGTTTGAAGTCGGTTTTGATAGTCCATATTTATTAAATGGTATTGGAATAACTGAATAATCATTTGGAAAAAATGAGGTTGCCTTTCACATCAAACTTTACCTTAAAATTACACATAGGAGGCTATTATACAGAATGAAGTAAGCCAGAAAGAAAAACACCAATACAGTATATTACTACTACTAATGCATATATATGGAATTTAGAAAGATGGTAACGATAACGCTGTATGCGAGACAGCAAAAGAGACACAGATGTATAGAACAGTCTTTTGGACTCTGTGGGAGAGGGAGAGGGAGAGGGTGGGATGACTGGGGAGAATGGCATTGAAACATGTATAATATCATATATGAAACGAATTGCCAGTCCAGGTTCGATGCATGATATTGGATGCTTGGGGCTGGTGCACTGGGATGACCCAGAGGGATGGTACGGGGAGGGGGGTTGGAGGGGGGTTCAGGATGGGGAACACGTGTTTACCTGTGGTGGATTCATGTTGACGTATGGCAAAACCAATACAATATTGTAAAGTAATTAACCTCCAATTAAAATAAATAAATTTATATTAAAAAAACTACACATAAGCCAAAGACTTAAATATAGAAGATGAAATTGTAAACATGCAAAAACAGTAGTTCTCAATCCTGGTTGAGCTTTAGAATCACCTTATTAGAAAATACCCTGATGCTGGGAAAGATTAAGGGCAGGAGGAGAAGAGGGGCTATAGAGGATGAGATGGTTGGATGGCATCACCGACTCAATGGACATGAGTTTGAGCAAACTCTGGGAGATAGTGAAGGACAGGGAAGCCTGATGTGTTGCACTTCATGAAGTCACAAAGAATTGGCCACAACTTAGCAAATCAATAACAACAACTGGAATTTAAGAAAAACCCTAAAGAGAATACAGTTTTCCCATTTGCAAAATGAATAGATTTGGAGGGCATTATGCAAATGAGGGCTTCCCTGGTAGTTTAGCTGGTAAAGAATCCACCTACAATTCAATTCTTGGGTCAGGAAGATCCCCTGGAGAAGGGACAGGCTACCCACTTCAGTATTCATGAGCTTCCTTGGTGGCTCATATGGTAAAGAATCGGCCTGCAGTGTGGGAGACCTGGGTTTGATCCCCAAGTTGGGAAGATGCCCTGGAGGAGGACTTGGCAACCCATTCCAGTATCCTTGCCTGGAGAATCCCCATGGACAGAGGAGCCTGGTGGGCTACAGCGTATGGGGTTGAAAAGAGTCCAACACGGCTGAGCGACTAAGCACAGCACAGCGTGCTAGATGAAATTAGTCAAAGAAAGACACACACTGTATGACATCACTTATATGTGGAATTTAAAAATACAACTAACTAGTGAATCTCACAAAAAAAGAAGCAGACTCACAGATATGGAGAACCTATATTAGTTACTAGTGGAGAGAGGGAAGGGGGAGCGGCAGAAAAGGGGTAGGGGGTTAAGAGGGACAAACCAGTAGTATAAAATACGTTACAAGGATAGTCTATATTGTACAATATGGGAAATATAGTCAGTATTTTATAATAACTATAAATGAAGTATAACCTTTAAAAATTGTGAATCACTGTATTGTACATCTGTAACTTACAACACTGTACATCAACTATGCTTCAAAAAAAAAAAAGAATTATAAGTGTTTGGGTCCCATCCCAAGCTATTTAAATCAAAATCTCTAGAGGTGAAGCCTAGGCACTTGTATTTTTCAAAAGTCCCCCTGGTAATTGGAATGCAGTCAGGACTAAGAAGCATGGGCCAAAAGACAAAAAAAAATTTAAACATATATATCTGGGAAAAGAGAAATCTTTTCTATGTATTATAGAAAATTCAAAAGTTCAAAAGCAAAGGTGATCATTACAGTAGAGGGGAGTTATTGTTTAATGGATATGGGGTTTCAGGTTGGGGAGATGCGAAGTTTTGGAGGTGGATGGTGACAATGGTTGTACAACAACGTGAATGCACCTGATGCCATTGAATTGTACACTTAAACATAGTTAAAATGACAAACTACATGTTGTATATACATTTCCACAATAAAAATTGCATTACGAAACATTATAGGCACAATCAAGATACAAACAACAAATTGGAAAAAACAGGTAACTCATGCTAAAAAGGGACTTACAAAGAACTTCCACAAACCAATAAGAGCAACCCAGTGTAAAAACTGGTAAAAGAGATGAACAGGCAGTTTACAGAAAAGGAAATACAAAATATTCTTAAGCACATGAAAAAAAAAAAAGATTATTCTCACTAATTGTAAGAGAAAATAAAATTAAACCTACACTGAAATATCATTTTCATTTAGACTGAGAAAGGTAAAAAAATGTTGGACAACTCGTTTGTTGGTAAGGACCTTAGGAAATAGTCATTCTTATTCCTTGCTGGGAATACTCCTTGGTGGGAGTATAAATTGGTATATTTTCTAGAGTGGGCTTATTTGCCAACATCGACTGAAATCCCCAATGTGCATACAATCACTTCTAGGAATTTATGCTATAGAAACATTCATATTCATAATAACATAAATAAAACTGCAATATTATTTGAAATAGCAAAAGACATATCCAAACATCTAGCAATAGAAAACATGTCAAATAAATGTTGATATGTCTGTTTTGTGTACTTTGAAGTACTCCATGGGATGTTAGGAAAAATAAGGCAGCTCTAATACGGAATGATCATCATGTGAAAACAGCAAGAGAAAAGGTAAAGATAGATGTAAATCTGTGCTTGTAAGGAAATGGTCTCAAAAAAAAGTAGCCTCTGGGAAGAGGACTGGGATATAAAGAAGACATTTTGTACTTTTTAAAATATTGATTTTAAAAAATGCTTATGAGTATTTAACATTTCTTCTTTAAAATTTTTTAAAATTTAATTATTTGTTATTTTTGGCTGTGGTGGATCTTTGTTGCTGTGAGGGCTTTTCTCTAGTTGCAGCAAGTGGAGGCCACTCTCCAGCTGCAGCATGTGGCCTCCTCATTGCCGTGGCTTCTCTTGTTGTGGAGCTCGGGCTCCAGGGCGTGTGGGCCTCTGTAGCTGTGGCATGTGGGCTCAGCAGTTGCAGCTCCTGGTCTCTAGAGCGCAGGCTCAATAGTTGTGGCACACGGACTTACTTGCTCCCTTTCATGTGGGATCTTCCCAGGGATCAAATCCACATCTCTTGCATTGGCAGGCAGATTCTTTACCACTGAGCCACCAGGGAAGCCCCTAACTTTTTCTTTTTCTTTAAAACTTCACTGGGGAGCGAAAGTGCAATATACAACAGCATCTAGAAATGACAAAGGGTCAAGGGCCTGTCGTTGTCTGACTATTTGTTTTTAAACAGCTGGGAAGACAGGGGCATGTTCACGTGATGCAGGGATAACACCAATCAAAAGGAAAAGTCTCCTGGAGCCAGTTATTGGAGGAGTGAAATTAAGATTAGGCAGGAGGCCTTAGCTTTGGACAGGAGCAGACACACCTCCTTCCCTGGGCCGAGTGAGATAGGGAAGGATTGGTACTTAAAAAGATGAAACTGGGTACATGGAGTGGAGTTGAAGGAGCTCCAGCCTCAAGGTCTCTATTTTCTCTAAAAAATATAAGATATCTGTTGCTAGTGAGGGGATGGAGAAGGCGATGGCACCCCACTCCAGTACTCTTGCCTGGAAAAGCCCATGGACGGAGGAGCCTGGTGGGCTGCAGTCCATGGGGTCGCTAGGAGTTGGACACGACTGAGCGACTTCATTTTCACTTTTCACTTTCATGCATTGGAGAAGGAAATGGCAACCCACTCCAGTGTTCTTGCCTGGAGAATCCCAGGGATGGGGGAGCCTGATGGGCTGCTGTCTATGGGGTCTCACAGAGTCAGACACGACTGAAGTGACTTAGCAGCAGCAGCAGCAGTGAGGGAGGAGATGGTGGCCCCAGGGGCATGAGGAGAGTGGTTAAACTTTACAGCAGTTTGTGAAAGCGAGCAAGCATTGAGGAGGCTCAGAAGGTGGCAGTGGACATAGTGGACGGCTGTGAGGGTCTCATAAGCCGTCAGTGATGGCGGTCTGAGTGGCTAAGTTTTCTCTAGCAGTTTTGAACAGCCTGGGACACCGGGCAGAGGGCCAGCAGAGTGAAGAGCAAAGGGGATGGCAGTTTCGGGGTGTCAGAGTGGATGAGGTCTGAGGCCAAGGAGGGGAGCAGATGAGTCAGGTACTTTTCATCTGTTCAGTGGACTGGGACCCCATTTATCCTTAGGGCAGGGAGCCCCATCCCATCCCAGGCCTATTTTTCATTGTCCCCAGGGTCTGATAGGGAGCCCAATCATGGGACACATCTACAGAATGTTTCCTGCATTATTCATTGATTTTGCAAAAATTAAAACAAAACAAAATCCAAGTCTCGCTTTATTAAACCTGTAAAGAGGCTTTTATCTCAAATGGCATTGTCTCATTTATTCACTTACTTTGTGCACCAGAGTCTGCTGTCTTCAAATATGAAAACCACTCTCAAAGGTATTTAAGATCTAGGTTTTTACATATGCTCCACTGAACAACAGGCTACAATAATGATGACAAATAATTTGCAGAATTCCAAGCGTCCCCTTGCCTTTGCTAAAAACATTTTCATCATTGAGCTTAATATTCCACTCTCTGATGATTCATTGCTGCCTACCTCTCTCCCAAAGTGTGTGTGTATGATTTTTTGGGGGGAGGGGGCTGGTATGGGAGGAGGGTTCTACAGAGGGAGGGGAACCCATACCCCTGGGAGGGGGAACACTTTGGTACTGACTCAGTATTGGTGGCTTGCAGCTCATAGGGGTCAACAGACACTAGATTTGTGAGAAGTGAAGTGGGAAGGTCCTTAGAGATGATTTGGAGACCAAAATGTGTCTTCTGTAATTGGAGAGAGCCAAGCTTCCTCTTCTCCAGCCTTTGGTTTTCTCTCACTTCTACAAGCAGAAGAGCTTAGACTCAGAGAAACTGATTTGTTCAGCCATTCATTCAACAGTTTTTAAGCAGCTGCTACATGCCCGCTCTGTGGTAGAAGTAGAAAGGGAGAGGTGCCCAAGTCCTGGACACTATCGAGATGGCCTGCAGACACATGCGTGCAGCTCCAGATGGTTCAAGGGCCCACAAATACCTTTAGAATACCAGTATTAGAAACTCACTGCTGAACCGAGAGCAAGTGAGAGACAGCAGTGCCCTCCAGGGGCCAGCAAAGTGCACGTGCCAGGCAGCACGTAGCTGCTAGGGCACAATGGAGGCGTTGCTACGGAAACGGCCCTGGCGGCCTTTCCTTTCCAGCACCTCTAGGTTCCTTTCTTCGAAACCCTTTATTCCAAGGAGACACTTGCACAGCTGTCTCTCCTCCTTTTTCTCATCTCTGGGAAGAAACAAAGTTCAGGAGGAGTTGTTGGCAAGAGGCCTGGGGAGAGGTTGATCACTGCCTGGGTAGGAAAACAGCTGTGGGGCGGGGGCGGGGACCGGGGCGGTGCTCCCAGCAGACCAGTGGGATGGTGGCTCGCTCCAGGTTTACAGCTCTGCCACAGTGGCTGGAGAAGCCCCTCAGAGCTGATCACATTACATCACACCCACTGCCCGCCCCTCTCCCTGCCCCCACAGGCTGCACGGCTTTGGGAACAGGGCCAGGCAGAGCAGGATTGCTGTGATTAAGCCTCGCTCAGCTTCCCAGAAGCCAAGCACGAGGGTCCAGGAGCCCCTGAGGCAGAGCAGTGTAGTTGAGAGAACACTGGAACTGGAGTCAGGAGGCCTGCACTCTGGCCCTAATCCCGGCACAGTGTGACAGTGTCTTAACTTTCTCACCCTCCTTGGCTGTTTGCTCATCTGGAAAATGAGAGGACTGGAGTAGAGCAATGATTCTGGAGTGTGATATCAGATCCGCCCAAGAATCTTTAGTAAGAAATGCTTATTTCTAGGCTCAACTTCAGGAATTCGTATCAAATAAGTCTGGGGGTGGGCCCTGGGAATCTGTCTTAAGATAAACGTAAATTCAAATCACTTGGAGAATCTGTTAATATACTTAAGACAGGACACCTTGAGAGCAATCATATCAGGACTGTGAGTCAGAGAGCTAAATGTCAAGGATACTCAGATAACTGCAGAGAGTATATACACTAAGAGTATGTTATTTGATTAGTCCCAGGGTTTTATGGCCCTGATTCCACCTACCTCATTATGTAGTATCTTTTGGTACAAGAGAAAAAGACCAAAACTGAAACCCTCTTAGGCAGGAGTAACTTCAAGGGTGTACTTTGCCTCAGGAATGATGACCTTCACTCACCAACTGGGACATCAGAGCTTCAAGAAGGGAGGGGCAAAGAATAGAATTACTAATTTCTTGAAACTTTCCTGATTTCCCTTTAGTAAGTCAGTTTCCTCTGAGTCTTTCCTGAGGAAAGGACTTTTATCATTTATTTATTCAACAAATATTGATTGAATGCCTATGTGTAGTTAGACTCTGTGCTGGGCCCTGGAGAGACAAAGAAAGACAGGGCTGTAGGTCAAATATAATATGTTATGAGTGCTATGAAGGTACATACAGGGGTTCTCAACCCAGGCGGACCCCAAATATCATTTTGCCCTTCTCTTGCCTCTGAGTATGAGCATTCTCCAAAGCTCAGCTTTACTCAGACATTATGGCCTTTTTTGGCAGAGATGGAGCAGAACAAGGTTGGCATGGATACACTGGATAGACTGAGGGAAAGAAGGCGGCCCTGGCAGGAAAAATCTCAGAGTTGGTGGCAAGAAGTTCAGATTGGAGGGCAATCAGCATCCAGATACTCCAAAGAGCTTGAAACAGATGGATATCCTGCTATGCAGATAAAAACTAGAGAGGTAGGTATGCATCCCATGAATCCAGCAGTGGTCATGTGGATCAGCATCAGGGTCCTAGGGCATAAACTAGAATGGTGTCTTGGGCAGGGAAACTGGGAGACTGAATAGGACGTCAGGCATGAGCAGAGACGTGGATTGTCACAAAGGAAGTATCGCAGATCTTCCTAGCCCCAAGGCCTAAGAGAAATACCTCCTGGGGTGCTCAGAAATAGTTTAGCAGAATGACTTGAAACTGCTGAGTGAAAGCTGTAATAGGAGCGGTTAAAACAAAGTAGACTTACCTTAAACTCCAGGATCTCTTGGTGATTTCCAAACTCTCTTGCCGGAGTACCATTATACCTAGATGAATGGGTAATTTGCATACCTTCAAGCCAGGGTCTGACAAACTTCTGTAAAGGGCAAGATAGTAAAGATCTTAGGCTTTAGGGCCATTAGGTCTCTATTGTGCGTTAGTCACTCAGTCGTGTCCGGCTCTTTGCGACCACATGGACTGTAGCCTGCCAGGCTCCCCTGTCCATGGGATTCTCCAGGCAAGAATACTGGAGTGGGTAGCCATTCCCTTCTCCAAGGGATCTTCCCAACCCAGGGATGGAACCTGGGTCTCCTGCATTTCAGGCAGATTCTTTACTGTCTGAGCCACCAGGGAAGCCCTAGATCTCTATTACAACTACTCAATACTGTCATAGGGTAAAAGCAGCCACAGAGAATTTGTAAACAAATGAGTGTGGCTGGGTTCTAATAAGACTTTATTATGTTATGGTACACTGAAATTTGCATTTCTTATAATTTCCATATGTCACAAAATATTATTTGGGAGTTTCTTATTTTTTTCCACAACCATTTAAATGTGTAAAAACCATTTTCTTAGCTTGTGGACTGTAGGTATACAAAAACAGGCAGCAGGCTGATTTGGTTCATGTGCCATTGTTTGCTAACCTTTGCTTCAGGTGTTCCTCCATAAAGAGTATTTTTTTAAATTAAAAAATGTTAATTAATTATTTTTGGCTGTGCTGGGTCTTTCTTGCTGTGTGAGGGCTTTCTCTCGTTTTGCTGAGCGGGGGTCCTCTTTGTTGTGGAGAATGGGCTTCTCATTGTGGTAGCTTCTCTTGTTGCACAGCACTGGTTCTTGGTGCTGGCTTAAGTAGTTGTGGCCCACAGGCTTAGCTGTCCCTCAGCATGTAGGATCTTCCTGGACCAGGAATCAAACCCAGGTCCCCTCAATTGGTAGGTAGATTCTTTACCACTGGACCACCAGTGAAGCCCAAAGATTAATTCTTATATCTGATTAAGAAATCAGGTGGTGAAGTGTTTGGATAACATTAGCTACTGTTACAGACAAACTTCAGAATCTCAGTGGCTTACCATGAGTGTATTTCTGCTTACGTAGAGTCCAAACAGGTATTCCTAAAGGGTAGGCAGCTTTCCTCCAAAGGCTGACTCAGAGACTCAGGCTCCATATACTTTCTGGCTCTACTCCCAGTCAGCTGATGGGGAAAGACAAGTTGAAGATGGGGCTGCTTCTTAACCATTTCAGCCCAGAAGCAGCACACACAACCAGGCCATGTGTAGGTGCAAAAGGGTGGATGGTGGAAATGCTGAGAAAGACAGTCGCTGGCCATGTCTGGTAATGACGCTCCCCTGTGGAAGAGAGTATAAATTTGTTGGGTTACTAGCTGCCCTACCACAGTGATGTTCTTGGGCAAGAACTTGAGTGTTGATTGTGATGTTGATCAATGGTGGTTCTGTGTCCAGCAGACAAATGGATAAGAAAGCTGTGGTACATATACACAATGAAGTATTACTCAGCCATTAAAAAGAATACATTTGAATCAATTCTAATGAGATGGATGAAACTGGAGCTGATTATACAGAGTGAAGTAAGCCTGAAAGAAAAACACCAATACAGTATTATAATGCATATATATAGAATTTAGAAAGATGGTAATGATAACTCTACATGTGAGACAGCAAAAGAGACACAGATATATAGAATAGTCTTTTGACTCTGTGGGAGAGGGCGAGGGTGGGATGATTTGGGAGAATGGCATTGAAACATGTATATTATCATATGTGAAATGAATCACCAGTCCAGGTTCAATGCAGGATACAGGATGCTCAGGGCTGGTGCAGTGGGATGACCCAGAGAGATGGGATGGGGAGAGAGGTGGGACGGGTTTCAGGATGGGGAACACATGTACACCTGTGGTGGATTCATGTCAATGTATGGCAAAACCAATACAATATTGTAAAGTAATTAGCCTCCAATTAAAGTAAATAAATTTTTATTAAAAAGATAAAGATGGTTCTGTGAACCAAGTTGAGTATAAAGAGGACATTCTTTTATGAAAGTTAAAGCTATTGACCAGGCCACATGCCTGAAGTACATAGAGGGCCAAGATTTTTCTCTGAAAACCACTCTGGGTGTGGTCAATACAAATTCTAACATGCAGATGGTGGAAGTCTCAACATTCTTCACACAGAATCATGACTATACATATTTTTTCTGGAAAAGCTTCAAAGAGTGGTAACCTATTATCCAATATGGCCATAAAAAATCATCAAGAAAGAATTCGGAGAACCTATAATATTAAGCAATATAACCTCCTGTTGAACCTTTCGAAATGCAGTCATCTTAAAATGTATTGCCAGGTAACTCGAGGATTCTCAGCTTTGGTATTCTTTACCTTTTGGACTAGATAATTCTTTGTTGTGTGCTTACCTGTGCACTATAGGATATTAGCGACTTCCCTGGCCTTATACACTAGATGCCAATGGCATCTCCCCTCTGTCACCGTTCCTCAGTTGTGAGAACCAAAAATGTCCTCGGACATTGCCAAGTGTCCCTGAGGGCAAAATTGTCCTGAGTTGAGAACCACTGTGTAACTAAGTGATCGAACTTAATGAAGTTGTTTAAAATGAGCCAACTGAATATCAGAGGTGTAAATATAAATAAAAATGTTAAGTATAGAATGGTTGGTCTTGTGTCATGCTTTCTGACAATGATTGGGACTTAGGCTAAGACCTCTCTTGGTAAAAGATGACACTTCACAGCAGCATAGACAAGAATAGCTGCCTCCTTGTTCTCAGTAGCAAGAGGGTATTTAGCTACACTTCTCAAAATGGTTTCATGTCAAGGATATAGACTGGGTCTAAAATGTGCCAGAATTAACTTATTTAACTTAATAGTTTTAAACTGTTCTCTGATCTTCCAGGTTGTTCCTACCAACTCTGACCCTGGCTGCTGCTGCTGCTAAGTCACTTCAGTCATGTCCGACTCTGCATGACCCCTTAGATGGCAGCCCACCAGGCTCCCCCGTCCCTGGGATTCTCCAGGCAGGAACACTGGAGTGGATTGCCATTTCCTTCTCCAATGCATGAAAGTGAAAAGTGAAAGGGAAGTCACTCAGTCGTGTTGGACTCTGAGACCCCATGGACTGCAGCCTACCAGGCTCTTCCGTCCATGGGATTTTCCAGGCGAGAGTACTGGAGGTGGCTCTAAATCACAGGTTTCAAATACATGAATATTGCTCAGAGCCCTGGTATCCAAGGTCAAGATATAATCAATAAAGGCTGAAAACTGAATCCATTTCTGAGCACATGCTCCACAGTGTGATGGAGAATGCATTTAGCCTACGGTTGAAACAAAGCAAACAACAAATGTTAGTTCTGTCATTATTAATGGTAGGTGCAGAGGTGGTGGCTGTGTGGTGTTGGAGCAGCGGCTGCATGGCGCTGGAGCAACTTTGAGGAGATAGTCCATCTCCAAGGGCAAAGGGGAAGCCCCAACAAGATGGTAGGAGGGGCAAAATCATGTTTAGAATCAAACCCTATATCCACCAGAGACGCTCAGAGGGCTCAAACAAACCCTGTGTGCACCAAGACCCAGAGACCCCACAGAGACTGAGCTAGAACTGTGTTTGAGTGTCTCCTCGGAGGTACGGGTCAGCAGTGGACTGCTGCAGGGCTGCAGGGCTCTGGGTACAGCAGACCTGGGTATGGCATAAGCCCTCTTGGAGGAGGTTGCCATTAACCCCAACCAGAACTTACACAGGACTGGGAAACAGACACTTGGAGGGCACAAACAAAACTTTGGGTGCACCAGGACCCAAGAGAAAGGAGCAGCGATCCCACTAGAGCCTGACCCAGACTTCCCTGTGAGTGTCCAGTGTGTCTGGTGGAGGCATGGGTCGATGGTGGCCTGCTGCAGGGTTGGGGGCAATGAGTGCAGCAGTGCATGCATGGGACCTTATGAAGGATGTCACTATAATTTTCATTACCTCCACCATAGTTTGGCCTCAGGTCAAATAACAGGGAGGGAACAAGGCCCATCCATCAACATAACATTCCATTAAAGATTTACTGAGCATGGCCCTGCCCATCAGAATAAGACCCAGTTTCCCCCAGAGCCAGTCTCTCCCATCAGGAAGCTTCCATAAGCTTCTTATCCTTTTCCATCAGTGGGCAGACAGAATGAAAACCACAATCACAGAAATTATCCAGTCTGATCACATGGACCTCAGCCTTGTCTAACTCAATGAAACTATGAGCCATGCCATGTAGGGGCACTCAAGACAGATGGGTCACAGTGGAGAGTTCTGACAAAACGTGGTCCACTGGAGAAGGGAATGACAAACCACTTCAGTATTCTTGCCTTGAGAACCCCACAAACAGTATGAAAAGGCAAAAAGATAGGACACTGAAGAATGAACTCCCCAGGTTGGTAGGTGTCCAATATGCTACTGGAGATCAGTGGAGAAATAACTCCAGAAAGAACGAAGAGATGAAGCCAAAACAAAAACAACAACTAGTTGTGGTTGGGACTGGTGATGGAAGTAAAGTTTGATGCTGTAAAGAGCAATATTGAATAGGAATCTGGAATGTTAGGTCCATGAATCAAGGCAAATTGGAAGTGGTCAAACAGAAGATGGCAAGAGTGAACATCAACGTTCTAGGAATCAGTGAACTAAGATGGACTGGAATGGGTGAATTTAATTCAGATGGCCATTGCATCTACTTCTGTGGGCAAGAATCCTTAGAAGAAATGGAGTAGCCATTGTAGTCAACAAAAGAGTCCAAAACGCAGTACTTGGATGCAATCTCAAAAATGACAAAATGATCTCTGTTCATTTCCAAGGCAAACCATTCAGTATCACAGTAATCCAAGTTTATGCCCCAACCAGTAATGCTGAAGAAGCTGAAGTTGAACAGTTCTATGAAGACATATAAGACCTTCTAGAACAAACACCCAAAAAAGATGTCTTTGTCATTATAGAGGACTGGAACACAAAAGTAGGAAGTCAAGAAACACCTGGAGTAATAGGCAAATTTGGCCTTGGAGTACAGAATGAAGCATTGCAAAGGCTAATAGAGTTTTGCCAAAAAATGCACCTGTCATAGCAAACATCATCTTCTAACAACACAAAAGAAGACTCTACACATGGACATCACCAGGTGGTCAATATCAATATCAGATTGATTATATTCTTTGCAGCCAAAGATGGAAAAGCTCTATACAGTCAGCAAAAACAAGACTGGGAGCTGACTGTGGCTCACTTCATGAACTCCTTATTGCCAAATTCAGACTTAAATTGAAGAAAGTAGGGAAAATGGCTAGATCATTCAGGTATGACCTAAATCAAATCCCTTACAATTATACACTGGAAGTGAGAAATAGATTTAAGGGACTAGATCTGATAGACAGAGTGCCTGATGAACTATGGATGGAGGTTCATGTGTTATGCCCAGAGTCCGAGTCCCCAAAACAGAGAATAAGATGTCCACAGCAATGCAAAAGCATAAAGGGGTTTTATTGCTAGCCTGAGCTAGGACTCATGTCTCATCCAGTGCAGTGGAATCCGACAAGAGCCCCAAGCTCTGACTCACAGCTGCTTATATACAGGCAGTCCTGTGGGTTAGTTGGCATTACATGATTGGTTAACTGGTGCACGCACACGCGAATTTTGAATCTCGCGTCTCGTCTTGAGTGGCTCAGGTCGGACACTGAGGGGGACCTCCCTGATTGGCTAGGGCTATCCGGAAGTCCCGGAAAGAGGAGGACCTCCCTGATTGGTCGAACTACACAGCCTGCGGGAGTTCCCAGTGCCTCAGCTTTCCTAGAGACTAAACCTCAGGCCTGCCCCTTAGAGCCTGTCCTGGTTCCAGTTTGGTCCTAACATTCCCCCTGTCTTCAGCTACATAGAGGAATCTTCCTCTTTATTCTGGGGCAGGGCCTGATACTGCTGCCTCAGTACTAGTAGCTGGATCGTATTGATGCAGTCTTTTAATAAAGGCCAGCAATTTGTTTAGTAAGCATGGCCCGAAGGTGAGCAGTAGTAACAAGATAATCAGGGGCCCCACCAAGGAGGATGTGAGAGTTGTGAACCAGGATTCAAACCAATTTTGAGACATTTTTCTTTCTTTTTCTCTGATTCAGCCCTTCTCTTATCTTGGCCAGGGACTCCCTGACTACCCCCGAGGGATTCACATAAAAACAACGTTTTTCCCCTAACACAGCACATAGGCCCCCTGAGTGACTTCATACTCAAGATACTTTTTGGGAATTGGGGCAGAGGTCTCTTTCTTCTGTAACTTCTTCCTGCTGTGCATGGGCGTAGGCCTGCCTAGCCGAGCAGAAGTTTCTCTCTCTATCTGATCTAAGTTGGGGTTTTTCACATCTGAAACCAGCTTCTACCCTTGTAGTAACAGCAGTTTAGTTGGCCCCTCTCAGAGATGACATAGACAAGGGCCAAACAGGAGACCTAACAGGATGGTCATCTCTGGTCCCCGGAAACAGAAGGCAACATTTGGGGTGAGGGTTGCAGTTTGTGACCCCTTCCGATTGGTTGGTGGTGTGGCAACAGAGCTGTGCTCCAAGAATCTTGTGTTCAGTCTGAAGTTACCATCTTCCACCTGGGTGGGGGCTCAAAGACATTGTTATGCATATTTCTTTGAGTAGGAATCAGGACTCTGGAGGCTGTACCAACCTTTGATTGTTTCTGTTTTTGTATCCCCTCCCTTTCCTGATTAGCAATTGTTTGAATCCATGCTTTGGAATTCAGGGAAGGCCAAGGAAGCTGAACAAAGTCTATATCCTACAGATAAGAAATGGAGAACACAGAACAAATCTGTACTCCAGAGCCCCCCAGAGTCCCGCTCAGTTTTAATTTTAGGGAACTAGGCAACTATGACTGTGATAACTTCCTGTCAAAATGGGGCATAGGACTGCCCCAGCTTGGAGCAATACAAGCTCTAATCTGAAAGTATACCCATAGCATCACCTAGTTATTTTCCAGGATATCTGAACCATAGCTACTCTATTTTGACTCTCAATTGTAAACTTTTCCTCAATAGCCAAAGCAGATTTTACCATTAACGATGTCAGTGTTTCTCTAGGTATGAGAAGATGCAAGAATTGGGACTCATAAAATCTTCTCCTGAAAAGATCCAACTATCTGAAGGCCTGTTCTGCCAGTTTTTCCCAGAGCACAGAGTGCCTCATTCCTGATTTTTACCCTGAACTCCTTTCAGGGGAGTCAGAAGTCAACAGTTGCAGCAGCCATGACTTAATCTTTGTAGATGCAGATGGTGAGTGTCAGTCTTCAGTTGCCAGAGCCCCTTTTTGCTCATAAACTTGACCACGATTATGAGGGGGGCACTTCATGACCATTTTATCCCATGGTGCTGAGCATGTCCATTCTCAGGTTTGGCAAAGATTCTGTTGACAGGCCATTCAATGTGCTGTTACTGGACTAGGCCATAAAACAGTATCCAAAATTCTCTGGACCACCTGTCTTACTAGCTTCTTGGTCCAGGAAAATATTCCCTCTTGTTGCTTCTTGCCATATCTAGAGTTATACTGTTACCATCATCGATCTCATATGGGACTATATATTATTCCATTAGAGGCCTCATACACACATTTAACAGTGTAAGAAACAGCAATTTTGTAAGACAGGGGAAATAGAAATAACATAGCCAGCAGTATTAGTAAAGTCACAAGTAAGACTTATGTTAAGAACTTCCATTAGCTGTAGCCCAGTATATCTTCAGGTCATCTGACAGCCTGCCCTGTAGAATCCTTATCTTCCAGGGAAATTATATAATAGCCAGAGTCAGAGCAGGCATTATTAATTGGCCCAGTGAGGGGATCCTATCTAGTAATATCATAGTGACCTGAATATGACTATAATTTTTAAGTAAATTTTCTCAGGGCCAACCAGTTAGAGTCTGGTAGTAGAGAAATTTACCAAGGTAACCCAGAACTAGACACAGGTAATTGGCCACAAACCCAACAACTAGATTGAATTTTAAAACTAGCATAGGATCAGGCCTATGATAGAAAAGCATGTGACTTATATGCAAAGGTCTAAGAAGTCAAGAAAACATAAATGATCATACGAATCAGGTTCAGCATCTTGGGGAAGCTGTCTACCTCTGATGTTGTCGTCTTCTCATCCTGGTGTAGTGTAGTTTCTCCTGATAAAAAAGAAGTCCTTCCATCCATGTTGGAGACAGTCCATAAAATTTACGTCTTTTCCCAGTCCTGGTTGCAGGTCATGAGGCATCTGGTCTTTATCTGAAGATTGGTTACTGAGATAAGCCTTAGAAACAAACTTAGAGTGTCCTTTTTAATAACTTAATTAAATCTTTTAGCAATATAACATAACAAGGGGCTATCTCAGAAGTGAGTCTTAGTAAACACTAGACCTTAATTAACAAAACTAGAAACTTAGTTTAACAATTTACAAAACTTAATATTCAGTGATTTTTTTTTTCATTTTATGGAGGCATTAACCCTGTAACCAGGGAAGGCTTTAACCCATCAAATAAAAATAAGGTTTGTCAGTGAGCTGGGAAAAGCCAAGCGGCCGTTTTGGATTTCCGATAGCCATGACTCTTTGATTTTAAGCTATTGTTTACCCATTTTTAACTCCCCAATTTAGGAGTAGACTGTTGCCATGTTTTAAGGACATTAGGATAGCACAAGTCTAACAGTGAGGGGTTATTTTTGTAAAAGCAGAATGAGCTTTTACATGTACCATAATCTTAAATAACACTTATTTACTTTACCAAAGTAACAAAATATTTTAAAAACAAATATAAATCTGTAGGTAACGGAATGAAAAAGCAAAATGTTCAGCCTTGACTGGGAACCTTGTTTGCAAGCATTTCCCAGCCTCCCTTATATCTTGTTCCCTACATAAATCATTTAAAGGCAAAGAAATTCATAATCTGTTATTGAAAGATTCATTTTAAGAAAACTTTGTTCTCTTAACATAGAGAGTAGACTAAATTCCAGTCTGTTACCAATTTATCAGATAGCAAACAAACAAAATTTATCAGTTAATCTTAGAAAAGTCTTTTCCATACACCTTGAAGAACTAGCAGTATTTTTCTAAAGGCATGAGAGTGAAACCATAGAAGGCATGTTCAAAATCTAATTAAATTGTAAATGACAAAGTAGCCTGGTCATTGCTGTGACTTGTAACACTTTAACATGATAACTAGAATTATAACCAACAACATTTTACCAGGACATATCAGATTTTCACGAATTTCACATAATTTCTAGGATATCTATATAAGTAACATCAACCATACAATTTAACTTGAGAAGACTCAACACTCTTCCAACAATATTTTCCCATGCAATTTGACATGTCAAATGAACTCAGGTAGTTTAATAGCTTTTTGGGATATCTCAGGGGCCCTCTGAAGCATCCCAAAGTCAGCTAGAAGTCAAGATATTTAGGCAGTTTTGTCAATAAATAGCAGAAGCGTTTATGACATTCAGTCAGATAGAGTCATAGATCATTGTGAAATAATATATTTACTTAGCCAAAGTAATAAAGATTTCAAAGGTAAACATAGAACAGATCACTTCAGAGGTAAAGAAACTTAAAATCCATTATCAAAGGCAGTTCAACATCTTAAGAAAACTTTTATTTATACATAAAACTCTTCCCTTGGGGTCCACTTTCCATAAAGCCTTTTTTTTAAATGACTCTCATTTGTTCTCTCATCTTGGAACAGCCAACTGTTAGTCAAGTAAGTCCAAGTAAGTCAGACCTACTTCCTTCCCCTTCATAAAATGTAACTTCATTCCTCGTACCTTCTCTACTGAACACACACATCCTACTTTCCTTAAGCAACCAAGAATTGACCTTTATATTAGCATTCTATATTTTGGTCATAAATACCAGTGATAATTTCTCAAAAAATTCTAGCAAACATCTCAGGATGGCGTCAAACATTATTTCTTAATAGTCCAAAGTCTTTAGTTTCTCTGTAAGTTAGTATTCAGTAATGAATGTTTCAGAATCTTATTTTATTTGGAAATGACCTAGCTATTCAATAAAATTTTGTTACTTAGTTTAGCACAACCCTGGGATTCAGGTTACCAAAATCTAGAGAAACTGTTTTAGACAGACATTTTTAATCTTAATAGAGTTTATCTAAAAGCTCATATCTCATTTACATTTTTTAGAAGATTTTTTTTCACTTGAAGTAATTTCCTTGTTGACAAGCTTGTAACAGATATAATATTTAACTTATTTAGGCACAATGAAAATATTTTACTTCACGTTAATTACTCTAAGACATGTCTATATTAGATAGGTCAACAAACAAACATTAATATCAGGCATTTAACACTGAATATTTCCCAGTTCACATGACCTGGAATTTATTGTTTAATTTAGAATTACTTGATTTGTAAGCACTTACCCCCTTTTTAAGCCAAATAAATAGAGCTTATATATAAATTAGCCTCAAAAATATTACCCAGAGACAGACATACCAAGACATATTTAGACAGACACGATGCGAGATCTCGCTTCGTCTTCTAAGTTTAGTCATGAATTAGATGTTACAATATAAAATTTACTAGTTTATAAAAAAACAGTTGAAATAAATAAAATTTTTAAAGTCTTTCCCCCTCAGTTTCAGGAGTTAGAGATGGTCTAGATAAGTGTTCCTGAGACCCCTGGTCTCAAGGCACAGGGAAAGAAAATCAAGTTCTAACAAAATGGCGGCAGATCTACCCAAATGGTGGCCAGACAAAGAAAAATGGCCACCACAAATCATAACACAGAACATAGAGTTAAAACACACACATATAAACCTGGCAGTCCTCATCAGACACTCCCTTAAATACAAGAATACAGTCTCTCAGAAAACCTCCTATGGAGACACAGAGCTTCAGATCTAAGCACTAACATCAAGGATTTCAAGGGAGGAAAGGAAGCCAGGCTGAAAGAAGAAGAGGGAGGAGGCAGGAGAGAGGGGCAAAAGGGGTGGCCTTACAGACGTCCCCTGCCACCTACAGAGACCCGGGCGTTACGGGACTTTTCCCTGGGCCTCCAGAGAAGGGAGGACTGGAACTCAGCCCTACCGGAAATCAGAACCAGAATTCGAGTTCTTTTTCGCCAATAATGATAGACCTTGCACCCTAGATTTGTCAGTCATAAGGGACAAAGGAGTGGAAGCTGTTTGTCCCATGGTTACAGAGAGAAAACACTTAGGAATCCAAAGAGCACACAAAGAACAAAGACAGTGCCGGCACTCACTCAGACATGACACACAAACAGCAAGCGCAATGTGGCAGCCACTAAAAGAAAATTTGGTCTCACCTGCAGGGTTCACAGAGCCAGCCGCCTCCCTGGTACGATACCGAAGCTCGGCCTCACGCTGGACTTAATATTTGGCCCTGGCGCCAGCTGCCTCCCCAGCCAGATGCTTAAGCTCGGTCTCACGCTGGACTTATCCAAGCCTGTCACTGGTGTTCAGGTACCTTCTCCTCCTAGTGAGGAAAACCCCTTCTACCAGGAGAGTGTTATTCTTCCCAGTTAAAGGGATCCCGGACGAGCCCCCAAATGTTATGCCCAGAGTCCGAGTCCCCAAAACAGAGAATAAGATGTCCACAGCAATGCAAAAGCATAAAGGGGTTTTATTGCTAGCCCGAGCTAGGACTCATGACTCATCCAGCGCAGTGGAATCTGACAAGAGCCCCAAGCTCTGACTCACAGCTGCTTATATACAGGCAGTCCTGTGGGTTAGTTGGCATTACATGATTGGTTAACTGGTGCACGCATGCGCAAATTTCGAATCTCGAGTCTCATCTTGATTGGCTCAGGTTGGACACTGAGGGGGACCTCCCTGATTGGCTAGGGCTATCCGGAAGTCCTGGAAAGAGGAGGACCTCCCTGATTGGTTGAGCTACACACAGCCTGCGGGAGTTCCCAGTGCCTCAGCTTTCCTAGAGACTAAACCTCAGGCCTGCCCCTTAGAGCCTGTCCTGGTTCCAGTTTGGTCCTAACACATGACATTGTACAGGAGGCAGGGATCAAGACCATCCCCAAGAAAAAGAAATGCAAAAAAGCAAAATGGCTGTCTGAGGAAGTCTTACAAATAGCTGTGAAAAGAAGAGAAGTGAAAAGCAAAAGAGAAGAGGAAAAATATACCCATTTGAATGCAGAGTTCCAAAGAATAGCAAGGAGAGATAAGAAAGCCTTCCTGAGTGATCAATGCAAAGAAATAGAGGAAAACAATAGAATGGGAAAGACTAGAGATCTTTTCAAGAGAATTAGAGACACCAAGGGAACATTTCATGAAAAGATGGGCTCAATAAAGGACAGAATGGTATGGACCTAACAGAAGCAGAAGACATTAAGGAGAGGTGGCAAGAATACACAGAAGAACTGTACAAAAAAAGATCTTCACGACCCAGATAATCACGATGGTGTGATCACTCACCTAGAGCCAGACATCCCATAAGGTGAAGTCAAGTGGGCCTTAGGAAGCATCACTATGAACAAAGCTAGTGGAGGTGATGGAATTTCAGTTGACCTATTTCAAATCCTAAAATATGATGCTGTGAAAGTGCTGCACTCAATATGTCAGCAAATTTGGAAAACTCAGCAGTGGCCACAGGAAAATGTTGGTTTTCATCCCAAAGAAAGGCAATGCCAAAAAATGCTCAAACTACTGCACAATTGCACTCATCTCACATGCTAGTAAAGTAATGCTCAAAATTCTCCAAGCCGAGCCTCAACAGTACATGAACTGTGAATTTCCAGATGTTCAAGTTGGATTTAGAAAAGGCAGAGGAACCAGAGATCAAATTGCCAACATCCACTGGATCATTGAAAAAGCAAGAGAGTTCCAGAAAAACATCTTCTTTTGCTTTATTCACTATGCCAAAGCCTTTGACTATGTGGATCACAACAAACTGGAAAATTCTGAAAGAGATGAAAATACCAGATCACCTTACCCACCTCTTGAGAAATCTGTGTGCAGCTCAAGAAGCAACTGTTAGAACTGGACATGGAACAACAGACTGGTTGCAAATCAGGAAAGGAGTACATCAAGGCTGTATTTTGTCACCCTGCTTATTTAACTTATATGCAGAGTACATCATGAGGAATGCTGGGCTGGAAGAAGCACAAGCTGGAATCAAGATTGCCGGGAGAAATATCAATAACCTCAGATATGCAGATGACACCACTCTTATGGCAGAAAGTGAAGAGGAACTAAAGAGCTTCTTGGTGAAAGTGAAAGAAGAGAGTGAAAAAGTTGGCTTAAAGTTCAACATTCAGAAAACGAAGATCATGGCATCAGGTCCCATCACTTAATCACAAATAGATGGGGAAACAGTGGAAACAGTGGCAGACTTTATTTTGGGGGGACTCCAAAATCACTGCAGATGGTAACTGCAGCCATCAAATTAAAAGACGCTTGCTCCTTGGAAGAAAAGCTATGAACAGCCTAGACGTCTAGCATATTAAAAAAGCAGAGACATTACTTTGCCAACAAAGGTCCCTCCAGTAAAGCTATGGTTTTTCTGGTAGTAATGTATGGATGTGAGAGTTGGACAATAAAGAAAGCTGAGTGCCGAAGAATTGATGCTTTTGAACTGTACTGTTGGAGAAGACTCTTGAGAGTCCTTTGGACAGAAAGGAGATCCAACCAGTCCATCCTAAAGGAAATCAGTCCTGAATATTCATTGGAAAGACTGATGCTGAAATTGAAACTCCTACACTTTCGCCACCTGATGTGAAGAACTGACTCATTGAAAAAGACTCTGATGCTGGGAAAGATTGAAGGCAGAAGGAGAAGGGGATGACAGAGGATGAGATAGTTGGATGGCATCACCAACTCAGTGGACATGAGTTTGAGTAGGCTCTGGGAGTTGGTGATGGACAGGGAAGCCTAGTTTGCTGCAGTGTATGGGGTCACAAAGAGTTGGACACGACTGAGTGACTCAATTGAACTGAATATTACTACGTTTTAGTCACTCAGTCATGTCCGACTCTTTGCAACCCCATGGACTGCAGGCCATCAGGCTCCTCTGTCCATGGGGATTCTCCAGGCAAGAATACTGGAGTGGGTTGCCATGCCCTCCTATAACAATGGGCAACGAGAGAGGTTTGCCTTAAAGATATGCAAGCTGGTAGTATAGAATATCTTGGTACCTTGTAGCTCATTAAAGAGGAAATTAGAGCAGAATGCAATCCAGGCTCTTTAACGTGGACTTCAAGACCCTGAATGATCCAGCCCTAACTTTCTAAGCTTATCTTGTCCCACTCTTCCCAGGGCTCACCAAACTCCACCCTCTTGGCTTTTAAAACTTCCCCTCTACCCTGGCAATTTGGCTTCCCTAGATCCAGGGAGGGGTACTTTTTTAGAGTCTTCCAGTGGTTCTGACAGACTTGTGGCCTGTCAGTTGTGACCGTTGTGGCCATGAGTGCTGTGTAGCTCAAACTTGCATTAGCTCCAAAGTAGACAGTTGACCAGTGAAGTGAAAACCAGGGACTCTGTGAAGTGAGGACTTCCTATCCATGGATGGGAAGGTTGTTATTTTAGTAGCAATGTAGGCTGAGATTGCCAGATGCCTGTGACTGTTTGAGGGTCTCCTGCAGAGGCATGGGCCAGCAGTGGCCTGCCATGTGGACAGGGGCTCTGGCTGCAGCAGACCTGGGTGGCGCAGCATATGGCATAAGTCATCTTGGAGGAGGTCGCCATTAGCTCCACTGTAGAGCCGCTGAGCAGGCAACTCACAAACTGGAGAACAATTATACCAAAGAAATTCTCACTGCAAACTTCTAGGGCCCACAACAGATTTCCCAACCTGGGGATTCAGCAAAAGGACTGAGAACCCCCAGGGAATTTGACTTTGGCCACCTGATGCGAAGAGCTGACTAATTGTAAAGGACCCTGATGCTGGGAAAGATTGAAGGTGGGAGGAGAAGGGGACGACAGAGGATGAGATGATTGGATGGCATCCCCAGCTCAATTGACATGAGTTTGAGCATACTTTGGGAGATGGTGAAGGATAGGGAAGCCTGGCATGTCACAGTCCATGGGGTTGCAAAGTTGGACATGACTGAGTGACTGAGCAACAACAACCTCCCATCAAGAAGCTTACAGAAGCCTCTTAGCCTCATCCACCAGGGGACAGACAGAAGAATCAAGAAGAGCCACAATTCAACAGTGGAGGCTAGAACAAAAATTACATTACAGAAAGTTAATCAGGATGAAAAAGAAGAAAGTTATGTCCCATATGAAGGGACAAGATAAAACCACAGAAAGACAACTAAATGAAGTAGAGATAGGCAACCTTCCAGAAAAAGGATTCAGAATAATGATAGTGAAGATCCAGGATCTCTGAAACAGAATGGAGAATATGTAAGAAATGTTCACCAAAGACCTAGAAGAACTAAAGAACAAATAAACAAAGAAGAACAGTATACTAGGAGGAATCAGTAGAAAAGAATAACTGAGGCAAAAGAATGGATAAATGACCTGGAGGATAGAATGGTGGAAATCACTGCTGCAAAGCAGAATATAGAAAAATGAATTCATGTTTGGGAACGCTTGTACACTCGTGGTGAATTCATGTCAATGTTTGGCAAAACCAATACAGTAATGTAAAGTAAACTAAAGTTAAAATAAAAATTTTAAAAGTAAAAAAAAAAAAAAATGAATGAAAAAAAATGCTGTTGCTAAGTTGCTTCAGTCGTGTCTGACTCTGTGTGACCCCATAGATGGCAGCCCACCAGGCTCCCCCATCCCTGGGATTCTCCAGGCAAGAACACTGGAGTGGGATGTCATTTCCTTCTCCAATGGATGAAAGTGAAAAGTGAAAGTGAAGTCATTCAGTCGCAACCCCGACTGCAGCCCATCAGGCTCCTCCGTCCATGGGATTTTCCAGGCAACAGTACAGGAGTGGGATGCCATTTCCTTCTCCAGAAAAAAAAATGAAGACAGCCTAAAAAACCTCTGAGACAACATTAAATGCACCAACATTTGCCTTATAGGGGTCCCACAAGGAGAAGAGAGAGAGAAAGGACTCGAGAAAATATTTGAAGAGATAGTAGCTGAAAACTCCTTTAACATGGGAAAGAAAATAGTCAACTAAGTCCAGGAAACACAGTCTCAGACAGGTTAAACCCAAGGACGAACACACCAAGACACACAGTGATCAAACTGACAAAAATAAAGACAAATAAGAAATATTAAAAGCAATAAGGGAAAAACAACAGATAACATACAAGGGAATACTCATCAGATTATCAGCTGATTTCTCAATGGAAACTTTGCAAGCTAGAAGGGAATGGCACAATATATTTAAAGTGACGGAAGAGAAGAACCTATAATCAAGAATATTTTACTCAGTGAGAGAGTCAATTTCTAGGTAGGTTGATAAGATGTACAGGGTGCCCAAGGAGGAGAAAGGGGTCCAGAGCCCTTGAGAAGCAGAAAGGGGTCTGGGGCTCTCAAGGAGAAAAGGACAAACATTTTTTTCTACATGGCTTTGTCTTAGTCAGTATAACAAGGTATCTTGCTGGAAGACATGTTTCACCTTAACAAGAACCTTCTGGCTAATCTTGTTATCTTAAGATATATTGTGGGAGTGGGTCTGGTAAGACCTTTATATTGTTAGCTCTAATCTTGTTATTTTAAAATGTATGTTGTGGGAATGGGTCTGGTAAAAGTACATAGTCAGTTCAGTCACTCGGTCATGTCCGACTCTTTGTGATTCCATGGACTACAGCACACCAGGCCTCCCTGTACATCAACAACTCCCGGAGTTTACTCAAACTCACGTCCAATGAGTTAGTGATGCCATTCAAACATCTCATCCTCTGTCATCCCCTTCTCCTTCTGGCTTCAATTTTTTTCCTGCATCAGGGTCTGTTACAATGAGTCAGCTCTTCGTATCAGGTGGCCAAAGTATTGGAGCTTCAGCTTCAGCATAAGTCCTTTCAATGAATATTCAGGACTGATTTCCTTTAGGATGGACTGGTTGGATCTCCTTGCAGTCCAAGGGACTCTCAAGAGTCTTCTCCAACACCATAGTTCAAAAGCATCAATCCTTTGGCACTCAGCTTTCTTTATAGTCCAACTCTCACATCCATACATGACCACTGGAAAAACCATAACCTTGACTAGACAGACCTATGTTGGCAAAGTAATGTCTCTGCTTTTCAATATGCTGTCTAGGTTAGTCATAATTTTTCTCCAAACGAGTAAGTTTCTTTTAATTTCATGGCTGCAGTCACCATCTGCAGTCATTTTGGAGCCCCCAAAAATAAAGTCTGACACTGTTTCCACTGTTTCCCCATCTATTTCCATGAAGTGATGGGACCAGATGCCATGATTTTTGTTTTCTGAATGTTGAGCTTTAAGCCAACTTTTTCACTCTTCTCTTTCACTTTCACCAAGAGGCTCTTTAGTTCCTCTTCACTTTCTGCCATAAGAGTGGTGTCATCTGCATCTCTGAAATTATTGCTATTTCTCCCAGCAATCTTGATTCCAGCTTGTGCTTCATCGAGCCCAGCATTTCTCATGATGTACTCTGCATATAAGTTAAATAAACAGGGTGACAAAATACAGCCTTGACTTACTCCTTTTCCTATTTGGAACCAGTCTATTGTTCCATGTCCAGTTCTAACAGTTGCTTCTTGAGATGCACACAGATTTCTCAAGAGGTGGGTAAGGTGGTCTGGTATTCCCATCTAATTTTCCAGTTTGTTGTGATCCACACAGTCAAAGGCTTTGGTATAGTCAATAAAGCAAAAGTAGAAGTTTTTCTGGAACTCTCTTGCTTTTTTGATGAGCCAATGGATGTTGCATTGATCACTGAGGAAACCTTTCTTATCTCTCCTTGCTATTCTTTGGAACTCTGCATTCAAATAGGTATATCTTTCCTCTTCTCCTTTGCTTTTCACTTCTCTTCTTTTCACAGCTATTTGTAAGGCTGCCTCAGACAGCCATTTTGCTTTTTTGCATTTCTTTTCCATGGGGATGGTCTCGATCCCTGCCTCCTATACAATGTCACGAACCTCCATCCATAGTTCATCAGGCACTCTGTCTATCAGATCTAGTCCCTTAAATCTATTTCTCACTTCCACTGTATAGTCGTAATGGATTTGATTTAGGCTATACCTGAATGGTCTAATGGTTTCCCCCATTTTCTTCAATTTAAGCCTGAATTTGGCAATAAGGAGCTCATGATCTGAGCCTTAGTCAGATCCCAGTCTTATTTTTGCTGACTGTATAGAGATTTTCCATCTTTGGCTGCAAAGATATAATAAGTCTGATTTTGCTGTTGACCATCTGGTGATGTTCATGTGGAGTCTTCTCTCGTGTTGTTGGAAGAGGGCGTTTGCTATGACCAGTGCATTCTCTTGGCAAAACTCTATTAGCCTTTGCCCTGATTCATTCTGTACTCCAAGGTCAAATTTGCCTATTACTCTAGGTGTTTCTTGACTTCCTACTTTTGCATTCCAGTCCCCTATAATGAAAAGGACATCTTTTTTGGCGGAGGGGGGGGGGGGGCTAGTTCTAATAGGTCTTGTAGGTCTTCATAGAACCATTCAACTTCAGCTTCTTCAGTATTACTGGTCAGGGCATAGACTTGGATTACCATGATACTGAATGGTTTGCCTTGGAAATGAACAGAGATCATTTTGTCGTTTTTGAGATTGCATCCAGGTACTTCATTTCAGACTCTTTTGTTGACTATGATGGCTACTCCGTTTCTTCTAAGCAATTCCTGTCCATAGTAGTAGATATCTGAGTTAAATCCACCCATTCCAGTCCATCTTAGTCTGCTGATTCCTAGAATGTCAATGTTCACTCTTGCCATCTCCTGTTTGACCACTTCCAATTTGCCTTGATTCATGGACCTTGCTCTTTACAGCACTGGACCTTGCTTCTATCACCAGTCCCATCCACAGCTGAGTGTTGTTTTTGCTTTGGCTCCATCCCTTCGTTCTTTCTGGAGTTATTTCTCCACTGATCTCCAGTAGCATATTGGGCACCTACAGACCTGGGGAGTTCCTCTTTCAGTGTCCTATCTTTTTGCCTTTTCATACTGTTCATGTGGTTCTCAAGGCAAGAATACTGAAGTGGCTTGCCATTCCTTTCTCCAGTGGACCACCTGTTTGTCTTAGGTGGCCCTGCTGCCGCTGCTTCTGCTCCTGCTAAGTCGCTTCAGTCGTGTCTGACTCGGTGCAACCCCATAGACGGCAGCCCACCAGGCTCTCCTGTCCCTGGGGTTCTCCAGGCAAGAACACTGGAGTGGGTTGCCATTTCCTTCTCCAATGCATCAAAGTGAAAAGTGAAAGTGAAGTCGCTCAGTCGTGTCCGATCCTCAGCGACCAAAGATTTATTACATTGTGACCTTTTTCTTATTGATTTTTTTATTATAAAAATTTTAAATCACACTTAAAAAGTGGAGAGGATTGAACTACGAACCCCCTTTGAATCTGGGTCCCAGCTTTAACAACCATCAACCTTTCCTGTTCTTAATTATATAGCCCTCTAGCTCTCCTCTCTTTCTCTCTTTTGGAGTATTTTAAAGTATTTCACAAGCATATTAATAGTTCATCCATAAACATTTCAATTTTCCTAGTCTATTTTACCATTAAGTTTCATAGCTTAAATCTCATTAAAGGATTCACTTGCTGCTGTAAGGATTAAACAAAATAAGATTAGGTTCAAAGTCAGCTCAGTTTCTAAATTAGTATTCGACTTACTCCATGTGATAGGTGGTCTGACCTTGAAAAACCTTACCTGCTACCTGAAAAAGTGAACCACAGATATAAAATAAAATTGTGAAAAATTAAAGGCTACAATCACCGAGCCATAAATGTCAAAGGGCAGCCAGCATACATTCTGTAATAAGACTTGAGTGTTGTGCATGTCAGCAGTGCAGGAATTCAGGAGAGTGGGCTGGCTCTCTGAGCCAAGCAGTTGGAGAGGTCAAGATAAAAAGATACCAGGAACGGGTCTGGAATCTGTTGCCTTGGCACTCAACATTTGGTGTTCCTCAAAAGATCATTTGTTAACTGTAAGGTTTACAGATCTAGATTGCTGGTCTTTTGCTTTCAAATCCTTTGCTGAATACATTCTGTTCATTACTCCTATAAACTTCTCATGCCACTGGTCCCCACAACAAACTATTCGGTTCTCTCCTTGCCTCTTCTACCCCAGACCTTCAAGACTCTGCTCGCATTGAGCATCAGCTCTTCTCCAGCTTCCTGGTTCTTTAGTGGGACTGTGGTGGAGCTCACCACTGCTGTTTGAAACCGGTGAACTTTACCTGTGTTTTGGACTTGACCTGGACCATGGACCCAGAGAGAGAGCATGATGGGCAAATCCATGAAGGTGGTGAGGGCTTTTTAGTGACTAAAAAGCAGTGGTAGGGGAAGGAAGAAAAGAAGGACAAATGGAAAGGATGAATTTGGAGTCTAGTGGAGGGTGTAGAAGGGTGGCAGAGATCCAGTGCCCTGGGGCCCTGGGTCCCAGCTCAGCTAGAACTAAAGCAGGGCCTCATCATTACCACTTGCTGGCCCCCTGGTCTGCCCAGGGCCTATCAGGGAAAATTCAAGCTGAAGTTTAAGGCAAGGCAGGGTGAATCAATTCTGGAGGGACACTGATGAAAGGTGAACTGAGTCGGCGGCAGGCTGGTGTCAAGTAGGAACTGTGCTGTGGGATTCAGGACCCCAGCGCTTTCTAACATCTAGCTTCCTGTTCTAAACACTTGCTATTTACAGTATGATTTTGGGATTGAGAGCATCTGTATTACTTAGAGGTTGTTAGCAGTGCAGAACCTCAGTCCTGCTCAGACAAACTGAATCAGAAACTTTGGGGTGGGAATTCCCTGGCAGTCCAGTGATTTCACCTTTCTGCTGCAAGGGGGCACTGGTAGAATCCCTAATTGGGGAACTAAGATACTGAAAGCTGCATAGCATGGCCAGAAAAGAAAAAAGAAGTTCTGGGGGTGGCATTCCTTGGCTTATGGCTACATCACTCTAAACTTTGCTTCTGTGGTCATCATATCATTCTCTGAATCTGACATTCCTGCCTCCTGTCTCTAAGAACACTTGTGATTACACTGGGTCCACCCAGATAATCCAAGGTAATCTATCTATCTCAAGATTCTGAACTGAAGCACATCTACGACATCCCTTTTACCATGTAAGGTAATTTATTTGCAGGTTCTGGGAATTAGGATGTAACATTTTTGGGGCCCACTATTCAGCCAACTACAGGAAGCTATTAGAGCAGTGACACAATTTGATACCCATTAAAAAAAATTTATTTGTTTCTTTTTGGCTGTGCTGGGCCTTTGTTGCTGCTCAGGCTTTTCTCTAGTTGGGGCAAGTGCTGGCTCCTCTTGTTGTGAAACATGGCTTCCAGGGCACATGGGCTCCAGTAGCCGTGGCATGCGGGCTCTAGATCACAAGCTCAGTAATTGTGGCTCACGGGCTTAGCTGCTCCTTGGTATGTGGGATCTTCCCAGATCAGGGATCGAACCCGTGTTTCTTGCATCGGCAGACAGATTCTTTATCACTGAGCCACCAGGGAAGCTCTTGACAAACATTTTAAGGATAATTATGGCTGCTGCTTTAAAAACATTTTTGTAATTTTTGGCTGTTCTGGGTCATCGTGGCTGTGTTTAGGCTTTCTCTAGTTACAGAGGAGAGGAGCTGCTCTCTGCTGGAGGCATGCAGGCTTCTCATTACCATGGCTTCCCTTGTGAAGCACAGGCTGCAGGCACACAGGCTTCAGCAGCTGTGGTGCACGGGCTTAGTTGCTCTGCCGCCTGTGGAACCATTCTGAACAGGGACCAAACCCATGTCTCATGCATTGGCAGGTGGATTCTTAACCACGGGATCACCAGGGAAATCCTGGCTGCTGTTTTGAAAACAGTTTTGTGGTGGCAAGAATGGGAACAGGAAAATTATTGTGTCAGAGTCAATGTTTAACTTCTAAGGACCTCGTTGTCCATGAAAATGAGCATATAATTCTGCTATGGGCTGAATTTTGGCCCCTTAAATTTCTATGTTGAAGCCGTAATCCCTGATACCTCAGAATGTGGCCATATTTGAATATAGGGCCTTCAAAAACGTGATTAAGCTAAAATGAGCCTGTTAGACTGGGCCCTAACCCCTTGTGACTGGTTTCTTTATGAGAACTGGAAGCTTGGTTGAATGGAGAGACACCAGGGATGGACATGCGGAGAAAAGGCCCTGTGAGAAAGTGGCCACCGTAGCCCAAGGAGAGGCCTCAGGAGAAACCAGCCGCACCCAAACCGAAATCCTGAATTCCAGCTTCCAAAACTTTAAGAAATACATTGTTAAGCCACCCAGTCTATGGTATTTGGTTGTGGCAGCCCTAGTGAACTTATACAAATCCAAATTGTCTTCCTGAAACCAAGATACAGACCTCCTCCTAACCCCTCAGTTTATGATTCTTGTCAGAAAAGGAAATCATGTCAGAAAAGGAGTTGGCAGGTCCTTTCTGAAGTAACCCTACCTATATACGAGGGGCGAACATTTAAAACAACCTTTGTTATTTAAAAGACAAAAAAGGAAAAGCCAAAGACTTGGAGAAACAGTTTGTAAAATACTTATCTGATAGAGGCTTGTATCCAGAATACATAAACCATCTAAGGAAGACATAGGCAAAAGATTTGAACAGCTACTTCACATTAGACAAGGTACAGATGACAAGCAAGCACACAAAACAATGTTCAACATCGTTAGTAACTAAGAATGCACATTAAAACCATAATGAGCTATCACTATGTACTTACCTACTAGACTGGCTTTTAAAAAACTGACAATACCACGTGTGTGCAGGAATTCAGAGCAATAGAAATCTCATACACTGCTGGTTGGAATGGCCACCTGGGACAACAGTTTGACAGATATTTATAAGGTTTAAGCATACTCTTATCATATGATCCAGCAATCTTTTTCTTAACTATTAAGCCAAGAAAAATAAAAATGCTTTACTGAGGGACCTGGATAGGGATGTTTATAGCAGCTCTATTCATACTGTCTCAAGCTGGAAACAACCCAAAGTCTCTCAGCTGATGAGCAGATGAACAAGCTATGGCATATCCACTCAGTGGAATACTACTCAGAAAAGAGAAGGAATTATCATTATATGCAACAAAATGGATGACTCTCAAAAGCATTATGCTAGTGAAAGAAACCAGAAAACAAAAACTACACACTGTATACCCCATGACTTTTTGAAAAGGCAAAACTATAGGGATACAAATAGATTGGTGGTTGCCAAGGGCAACCCAGATACCTGGGTGAATTTTGGAGGAGTGATATATAATTCCATATGATTGTAGTAGTCCTTACATGACTGTATACTTTTGTCAAAATTCTTTAAATTGTACATTTAAAATTGGTAAATTTAACTTAATAGGAGAATCCCACGGACAGAGTAGACTGGCGGGCTACGAGCCAGAGGGTTGCAAAGAGTCGGACATGACTGAAATGACAGTGTGAACACACACACAGGACTGCTGGGTCGTATGGCAAGAGACTGTTTAAACCTTGAATCAGTAAAGCTGTTTTAAAACAATACCTGGACATGGGGAGAGGATAACTAAGCTATGACTTGGGATAGACACGGTCCTTGTGTCTTGAGTTCTTGTGGCTACCTCTGTGCAGGTCACTCTACCAGAGTGGTGGAGTCCCGAGCCCACAGCCGTCCTCATCAGTGGAGGAGACACTGGGGTCACGCACAGGCAGCTGTGACAGTATCTTTTTCCATGAGGTGGCTGAAGAGCAGAGGAGTGATTTTAATGTATGAAAGAGTTCGAGAATCATTGGTTTAAAAGAGGAGTCTTTAGCAGTAATGTGTGTGTGCACACAGGAGGCGCTATCTCTGTGTCTGTGTGTGTATCTGTCTGTCTCTTCTATTTGCAGGAAGGAGGCTGAGGGGGAAGGAGTGGGGACAAGTGCAAGTAGAACTGGGAGGAAATCTATGAGATTTTAATAGCCTTAGATAATCTGGGCCCAAACACCTTGAGGAGAGCTTAGAATTTGTGGATAACTGTTACCTTTGGCTTCAACTACCTTCTCTACCATCTTTTCCCCTGTGACTCCAAAGCCTATCCCCCATTAGAGGCTTATCCTTTCACCTTGGGCTTTAGAGACCTTGCTGTTTCCATCGGCTGTTAATGAGAGTTGCTGAAACCTGCTGCTCAATTTCTCAGTGTTGTACCCTATTATCATCCACCTCGAATGGATACAAGAACCTACAAAGAAATAGGAGTCTTGTCCCAGTTTATCCAGTGAGTAAGTGGGTAACTTTGAGGCCTCCAGCTCCAGCATCTCCTGGGCCAGATGGCTTCCATAATTCCCCACTACTCTTCACCATCCAAGAGTCTATTTCCTTTGTGACCACCGATCAGAGTGGGGAGGGAAAAGGGTGGTGGGGTGAGGGGGACTGGCAACAGGGCACAGAGGTGACCAGGAGAGAGTGATTTGGAAGGGAGGGTTTTGAGCTCCCTGCAGTTTCTGCCTTGGGGTATTTGGCTGGGGACTGTGAGGGACAGAGCTGGGGAAGTTATACCTATGTAAGAGAAAAAGCTGCTAGAAGCGGCAGACGGTGTGACTGTAATTGTCAGGAGACCACCTCAGGAAATGGACAACACACGGTGGTCACAAATATGACACCTTGGTAGAAAACCTCACCATGTGGAAACAGGAGAGCCTGGAGCTGGGAAACCAGGATTTCTCTCTGGACTTACACTTATTAAACCTTGAACAAGTTACAGACCCTCTTTCAGCAAGGAACACAAATAAAACAACATATTCCAAAGTGTTTTGTAAAATGCTACACAGGAATGGGATTTGATTCCTAAAATTGGCAAACCTTCATTAGAAGAGCAGTCCTTGTGAAATGAAAGAAATGAATGAAAGAAAGTCTCGTACCACCTTTCCTGAGGCAACGTGCTGCTGCTCTATACTTGAGCACTTAAAAACAGGCACTTGAAAGATTTATTTGTGATCTTTGACCAAAGTAACTTGCTGGCAATGCATTGATTCTAACCAGGCCACACCCAGATGTCAGTGTCAGTTATCTCTTGGGCAGTGGAATTACAGCAGAATTCTTATTTTACTTTTTATATGGTTCTGCATTTAAGAAAACAAAGACATAGACACGTGAAATAGTGGGGGAGTTTTGGGGAACTACAAGAGGTCAGGTGTGTCTGGAAGTTGGGGTATTTGCAGAAGGAGATAAGGCAGGAGCTTGATGACAGCCATGCTAGGGACTGTGCTTATGAAGTCCTCTTTTCAAAAGCCCTTAGCCTACTCTGCTCTGGATTTAAAGCTGTGACCCTCAAAATGTGATCTCCAGACCAGCAGCATTTGCCTTGCCTGGGAACTTGTTAGAAACGCAAATTCTTAGGCCCCAGCTCAGGTGTATTGCAGCTGAAACACGGGGGCTAGAGCCCAGCTCTGTTTTAATAAGCCTGAAAGATGAAGCCTGAAAACCACTGGTTTAAAGTGAAAAAAGCTGACTTAAACTCAACATTCAAAAAAGCAAATATTATGGCATCTGGTCCCATTACCTCATAGCAAATAGATGGGGAAACAATGGAAAGAGTGACAGACTTTATTTTCTTGAGCTCCAGAATCGCTGCAGATGGTAACTGCAGCCATGCAATTAAAAGACACTTGCTCCTTGGAAGGAAAGCTATGACAAACCTAGACAGCATACTGAAAAGCAGAGACATCACTTTACTGACAAAGGTCTATACAGTCAAAGCTATAGTTTTTCCAGTAGTCATGTATGGATGTCAGAACTGGACCATAAAGAAGGCTGAGTGCTGAACTGATGCTTTCAAATTGTGGTGCTAGAGAAGAGTCTTGAGTCCCTTGGACAGTAAAGAGATCAAACCAGTTAATCCTAAAGGAAATCAACCCTGAATATTCATTGGGAAGACTGATGCTAAAGCTAAAGCTCCAATACTTTGGCCACCTGATGGGAAGAGCCAACACATTGGAAAAGACCCTGATTCTGGGAAAGATTGAGGGCAGGATGAAAAGGGGGTGAGAGAGGATGAGATGGTTGGATGGCAGCACCAACCCAACGGACATAAGTCTGAGCAAACTCTGGGAGTTAGTGAAAGAAGGGAAGCCAGGTGTGCAGCAGTCCATGGGGTCACAAAGACGTGGACATGACTGAGCGACTGAACAAGAACAACAAAACTGGCCAGTACTCCTTGCTCTTGTGAACTGGTAAGAAAAAGTCAGCTGCCTCAGTCATCTATTAGCCCACCCTATTGGGTGGGGTCCCATGGATTGTTTCTCCAAGCCCTAGAGAGGTCCTCTTCTTTGACATAATGGCAGTGTAGGTGAAACCTTGTTGTTGAGTAATTAGCCAGGATTTTATTTACAGTCAGAGAAGTGTCTCGAAGGGACAGACTTCACAGTGCTTGCTCAAATTTAGTTGCTTCTCACTCTGGGTTAAGGAAGGTCTGGAAGGAACCCAAAGGAGGTCCTCAGAAGTCAACTAGTTCTAGGGTGTTACAATATGTTCCTTGCTGGTTTTTCTGCTATTGTTCCCTACTTGTTCTCATTATCCAGGGACAGAGCCTCCCACCTGGGTCTCCTGGCTGAGAACAAAGAGGCCAGGGGTGCATTGAATTTGCTATAAATCCCTCAGGGCCAACAGCTCCAACACTTCTGACTCTCAGATCCCTCCGCTGGAAACAGTCTATACTTTACCTGCACTTACTTTACTCTGAAACTCTTACCTAGAAATACAATTATCCCTGTGGATCTTATCTTCCTTCCTAAAGTGTCTGCTGCTGCTGCTAAGTCGCTTCAGTCGTGTCCGACTCTGTGCAACCCCGGAGACAGCAGCCCACTAGGCTCCGCCATCCCTGGGATTCTCCAGGCAAGAACACTGGAGTGGGTTGCCATTTCCTTCTCCAATGCATGAAAGTGAAAAGTGAAAATGAAGTTGCTCAGTAGTGCCGAACTCTTAGCGACCCCGTGGACTGCAGCCAACCAGGCTCCTCCGTCCATGGGATTTTCCAGGCAAGAGTACTGGAGTGGGTTGCCATTGCCTTCTCCCCTAAAGTGTCTAAAATATAGTAAAGAGTTCAGTAAATGATAGTTACAATTATTGTTATTATTATTTTGTGTTAAACAGGGAAAGAAGAGGTGGAGGGCATCCAGTCAGAGGAAATAGCAGGGTTGGCCACATAATTTGTAGGCCTAGTGCAAAGTGAAAATGTGAGCCCTAGCCAGAGGGCTGATAAGTCATCTTGCAGGAGGAGTAGGGGGCGGCAGAGGATGAGATGGTTGGATGGCATCACCGACTCAATGGACAGGAATTTGAGAAAACTCCAGGAGACAGTGAAGGACAGAGGAGCCTGGTGTGCTGCAGTCCATGAGGTCACAAAGAGTCAGACACAACTTAGAGACTGAACAAGAACAATTGGGAGGAAGCATTGAGAGCCAGGCAAAAGTATCGGCAGTTGAATTTTAGAAAGATAATAACTTTAGAAATATAAGACTTCCTTTTGGACCCAAGCCTAGCTAGTCTCCACAAGCTTCAAATGTCTTTCACACTCAGAATTCAAGACCCATTCCAGTGTGTCTCTGAAACCACTGGTTACGGTAAACAAACCTCCTTATAGCCTGGATTTCTTTAAAAATAAACAAAGAATAAACAATAAAACCATCCCCTGCCTTTTGGAAATCTGATTCTCTCTGGAGAGCACTGGGCTGTTCATTCACCAGCTGCCATCTGAGGAGCTGGGGCACATTGTCAAAAGTCTTCTAGCATTTTGTTGCTCTTCCCCCAAAATTTTTCTTTCAGTTCAGTTCAGTCGTTCAGTCATGTCCAACTCTTTGCAACCCCATGAATCGCAGCACGCCAGGCCTCCCTGTTCATCACCATCCCCTGGAGTTCACTCAGACTCACGTCCATCAAGTCCGTGATGCCATCCTGCCATCTGATCCTCGGTTGTCCCCTTCTCTTCCTGCCCCGAATCCCTCCCAGCATCAGAGTCTTTGCCAATGAGTCAACTCTTCGCATGAGGTGGCCAAAGTACTGGAGTTTCAGCTTTAGCATCATTCCTTCCAAAGAAATCCCAGGATTGATCTCCTTCAGAATGGACTGGTTGGATCTCCTTGCAGTCCAAGAGACTCTCAAGAGTCTTCTCCAACACCACAGTTCAAAAGCATCAATTCTCCCGTGCTCAGCCTTCTTCACAGTCCAACTCTCACATCCATACATGACCACAGGAAAAACCATAGCCTTGACTAGATGGACCTTTGTTGACAAAGTAATGGCTCTGCTTCTGAATATGCTGTGTAGGTTGGTCATAACTTTTCTTCCAAGGAGTAAGTGTCTTTTAATTTCATGGCTGCAGTCATCATCTACAGTGATTTTGGAGCCCAGAAAAATAAAGTCTGACATTGTTTCCACTGTTTCCCCATCTATTTCCCATGAAGTGATGGGACCGGATGCCATGATCTTCGTTTTCTGAATGTTGAGCTTTAAGCCAACTTTTTCGCTCTCCTCTTTCACTTTCATCAAGAGGCTTTTTAGCTCCTTTTCACTTTCTGCCTTAAGGGTGGTGTCATCTGCATATCTGAGGTTATTGATATTTCTCCCGGCAATCTTGATTCCAGCTTGTGTTTCTTCCAGTCCAGCGTTTCTCATGATGTACTCTGCATAGAAGTTAAATAAGCAGGGTGACGATATACAGCCTTGACGTACTCCTTTTCCTATTTGGAACCAGTCTGTTGTTCCATGTCCAGTTCTAAAACCCTTTCTCCTTAGGAACAGTACCTCCCTGTCTTAGCAATGTGCTCTGTGGTTCCTATTCCTAGTCCTCGAGATTCTAGAGACCCAGATCATTGTGTTCCTGCCTAGCTCAAGTTCTGTGCCATCTTGCACTACCTTAACCATAAAGTCGACAGACCTATATCTGGATCCGAGGTTTCCTGATCTAATGATATATTCAACAGATCTATTAATGTGTTAAATTCTGTACCCTATAAACAGACAATACACTGTATTTTCCAGAATTCCTGTTTTTCTTTAAAAATTAAACAGGAAGCAAAACTTACCATTGCTCTCCAAAATTTTTCCTAATATCTTACTCCTCTGCTATCTTCTTTGTTTTTCAGAAACCAGCTCTTTTGAGAACCATGTCATTTTGTCCCTTTGCTGACACTGATGGTTTGGACACGTGATCTAGATGGCCCCAACAGGGCTCCTTGGTCAGAGGGGCCCTATAATTGGCTTAATGATCTGCTGTTGCCATCTTGAAATTCTTAATAATTTTATCTTTGAACTTGTGTTTAGTAAGTGATGTCCAATGAGACGATGGAGCATGAACATGAACAGAGAAGATACTCACAACATGTGTCCACCATTTCTTGCTGCCCATTCATATGGCATTCATGATGCACGATGGGCACATAATTTTATTTTATAGCCCCAGAGGCCATATTTTCCATTTCAACTAGAATTTGCTTCAAAAGCAGAAAAGAAGGCATTTTAAGAAACAGAAACAACTGAGGAACCCTTTCACATCCTTTCTTACTGCCTGCCACTTACTCTGAAAGTGATGACATAGAAAGCAAAGATTGGTCAACCCATAGTTCCTTCTTCCAGTCCTCTCTTACTCATCAGAAAGCCTAAGGTAGGTGGAATTGTATACATTAAGAAGTGAAGTTAAAACAGGTGAGTTAGTTTTCTTCTGATAAGATAAAATACACATTCTGTAGCATGTACCAACCACAAAATACAGATTCTGTCATTTTAGTGATTCTGCATATGAGTTACATGAATTAAATGCCCTTGTGTTCACATTTAAATTGGCACTGCACATAAAGATGAACAGTAAAGTTCATACTGATAAGTTAAATTTTTTATTTTTTGTATTTAGAGTGACATTAAATAGCAAATGAAAAACGTCATGGCAAGTCAAGAGAGAATGTGGGGGGAAAGATAGCTTTATCAATTTAGGATCATGGCCCATATGATTCCTCTTCACCTAGCATCAAGCTCTGCAATTTCAACATTCATTTGGTTGAGTCATAGTCCAGAGATATGTTTTGGAAAAAGACAGTGTGTTGTCTTAAGATATAAAGTTGTATATTCATGAAAGAGTTAGAAAAATTGATTTATTTTAGATAAGAATGTTTATTCCAATACTTCTTACTATAGTAAAAATTTGAAACAATGTATATGGAATATAATGTATATGGAATGGAACATCAACTCTTCCCTGGGTCTCCGTCCTACAGATTTCAAATTTGCCAGTCCTAACAATCACCTGAGCTGATTCCTTAAAATAAATTCCTCTATCTACAGACATCCTATTGGTTCTGCTTCCCTGGGGAACCCTTACTAACAGAAGTTTCTACACTTTTACTTGCTTGTGCATTTCTGTGACTAAATCTAGACCATGCCATGATCAGAAGCAGCGTGACTGCCCCTACCCATTCAGCACTTCAGGTGCCACTCTTCTCTTACTCACAGACCTGCATCTACACACCTGTTTCTTCAATCTCATTGACATCTCTAGTCCTGTCATCCTTGTATTTTCTTGCCATCCATCTACCCTATTCTGATTGGCTCCTTTGTCCTTCCCACCTAGCTTAAGTTTCTACAACCCATTATTTCAGTAACTCTCATGCCCCTAGTTTCAATTCCCTTATCTTTCCACTTTTGCTCCCACTGCCCTTGCTGTTGCTGTTCAGTCACTCAGTTGTGTCTGACTCTTTGTGACCTCATGGACTGCAGCACTCCAGGTGTCCTGTCCTTCACTATCTCCTGGGGTTTGCTCAAAATCATGTCCACTGAGTCGGCGATGCCATCCAACCATCTCACCTTCTGTTGCCCCCTTCTCCTCCTGTCTTCGATCCTTCCCAGCATCAGGGTCTTTTCCAATGAGTCGGCTCTTTGCATCAAGTGGTCAAAGTATTGGAGCTTTAGCTTCAGCATCAGTCCTTCCAATGAATAGTGAGGGTTGATTTTCTTTAGGATTGACTAGTTGGATCTCCTTGCTGTCCAAGGGACTCTCAAGAGTCTCTTCAACACCACAGTTCAGTTCAGTCGCTCAGTCGTGTCTGACTCTTTGAGAATCCACGGACTGAAGCATGCCAGGCCTCCCTGTCCATCACCAACTCCCGGAGTTTACCCAAACTCATGTCTATTAAGTCAGTGATGCCATTCATCACCAGTGATCTCCTTTAGGATGGACTGGTTGGATCTCCTTGCAGTCCAAGGGACTCTCAAGAGTCTTCTCCAACACCACAGTTCAAAAGCATCAATTCTTCAGCACTCAGCTTTCTTTACAGTCCAACTCTCACATCCATACATGACTACTGGAAAAACCATAGCCTTGACTAGACGGACCTTGTTGTTGGCAAAGTAATGTTCCTGCTTTTTAATATGCTGTGTAGGTTGGTCATAACTTTCCTTCTGAGGAGTAAGCGGCTTTCAGTTTCATGGCTGCAATCACCATCTGCAATGATTTTGGAGCTCAAGAAAATAAAGTGTGTCACCGTTTCCATTCCCCTCCCCCCCGCCCCCCCACCATCTATTTGCCACAAGGTGATGGGACCAGATGCCATGATCTTAGTTTTCTGAATGTTGAGTTTTAAGCCAGTTTTTTTTCACTCTTCTCTTTCACTTTCATCAAGAGACTCTTTAGTTCCACTTAGCTTTCTGCCATTAGGAAGGTGTCATCTGCATATCTGAGGTTATCGATATTTTCCCCAGCAATCTTGATTCCAGCTTGTGCTTCATCCAGCCTGGCATTTCACAGGATGTACTCTGCATATAAGTTAAATAAGCAGGGTGACAATACACAGCCTTCATGTACTCTTTTCCCAATTTTCAACTAGTCCATTTTTCCATGTCTGGTTCTAACTGTTGCTTTTTGACCTGCATACAGGTTTCTCAGGAGGCAAGTAAGGTGGTCTGGTATTCCTATCTCTTTAAGAATTTTCCAGTTTGTTGTGATCCACACAGTCAAAGACTTTAGCATAGCTGCCCTACCAATCTCTAACTCTGAATCATCCTAGTCAACTGCTGCCTTCACTCCTTCACTTCTAGTCTTCCTCTGGGGGATATTGGTATTTTTCTCTTATGGACTTCAATTAATCGAATGACTCTAAATTCCCATGGACGGAGGAGCCTGGTGGGCTGCAGTCCATGGGGTTGCAGAGTCAGACACGACTGAACAACTTCACTTTTACTTTTCCCTTTCATGCACTGGAGAAGGAAATGGCAATACACTCCAGTGTTCTTGCCTGGAGAACCCCAGGGACAAGGGAGCCTGGTGGGCTGCTGTCTATGGGGTCACACAGAGTTGGACACGACTGAAGTGACTTAGCAGCAGCAGTGGCATAAACAATAATCTTCTTTACTCAAAGTCTATTAACTTAGACATAATTACATTTAAAAGAGAGTTTGAGTAAGCATCAGGATACCATAGCCTAGTCAAGTTAACACATAAAACTAACAATTGCAGTAGAACCAGTTGCAAAAACTCACACTTTTGTTTAGCAAATATTTGTTGAGCATGAAGAATATGCTGTGTAATGGAAACACAAAGCTGGATAAAAGACATCTTCCCTATCGCCCCAAGGAGTTCATCGTCTCTTAGAGTGAGGTAGAAACAGAAGCAAAGGGAGTTGCTTTGTGATACGAGGCAGTGAGTGCTACGATGGAAAGGTATATAGAGGAATTATCTGTTTGGGCTTTCCTGGTGGCTCAGTTGGTAAACGATTTGCTTGTAATGCAGGAGACCTGAGTTCAATCCCTGGGTTGGGAAGATTCCCTGGAGAAGGAATGGCAATCCAGTCCAGTATTCTTGCCTGGAGAATTCCATGGACAGAGGGGCCTGGTGGGCTACAGTCCATGGCGTTGCAAAGAGTTGGACACGACTGAGTGACTAACACACATACATCTGTTTGTAGGACACAATATTTGATAAGGGTCTATGAAGTCAACCATAACATCAAGAAGCTTTGAATCTAGACATAGCATGAATCAGTCTCATGGTTGAGGTTGCTGTATAGGATGACACAGAACTTGGGCTGCACAAAAAGGTGGTGACTGAACTGCATCTTAGAGTTTGTTTCAGGGAGGAGACTAGGACAGGGTGAAACAGAGAGAGTGATGAATACAAGTCTGGACTTGATCGCACCTGTAGTGAAGCTTGATGAAACTGACAGTATGGTTAAAAAAAAAAGACTTCAGGTAATATGGATATAGGCACATTTACTAAAGTGTGTGGATCACAATAAACTGTGTGGATCACAATAAACTGTGGAAAATTCTGAAAGAGATGGGAATGCCAGATCACCTGACCTGCCTCTTGGGAAACCTGTATGCAGATCAGGAAGCAACAGTTAGAACTGGACATGGAACAATAGACTGGTTCCAAATAGGAAAAGGAGTACGTCAAGGCCATATATCATCACCCTGCTTGTTTAACTTATATGCAGAGTACATCATGAGAAATGCTGGGCTGGAGGAAGCACAAGTTAGAATCAAGATTGCCAGGAGAAATATCAATAACTTCAGATATGCAGATGACACCACCCTTATGGCAGAAAGTGAAGAGGAACTAAAAAGCCTCTTGATGAAAGTGAAAGAGGAGAGTGAAAAAGTTGGCTAAAACTCAACATTCAGACAACTGAGATCATGTCATCCAGTCCCATCGCTTCATGGCAAATAGATGGGGAAACAGTGGAAACAGTGTCAGACTATTTTTTGGGGCTCCAAAATCACTGCAGATGGTGATTGTAGTCATGAAATTAAAAGACGCTTACTCCTCGGAAGGAAAGTTATGACCAACCTACACAGCATATTCAGAAGCAGAGACATTACTTTGTCAACAAAGGTCCATCTATTCAAGGCTATGGTTTTTCCTGTGGTCATGTATGGATGTGAGAGTTGGACTATAAAGAAAGCTGAGCGCCTAAGAACTGATGCTTTTGAACAGTGGTGCTGGAGAAGACTCTTGAGAGTCCCTTGGACTGCAAGGAGATCCAACCAGTCCATCCTAAGGGAAATCAGTTCTGGATGTTCATTGGATGGACTGATGTTAAAGCTGAAATTCCAGTATTTTGGCCATCTGATGCGAAGAGCTGACTCATTTGGAAAGACTCTGATGTTGGGAAAGATTGAAGGCAGGAGGAGAAGGGGACAACAGAGAATGAGATGGTTGGATGGCATCACCGACTCAATGGACATGAGTTTGGGTAAACTCTGGGAGTCGGTGATGGACAAGGAGGCCTGGCGTGCTGCAGTTCATGGGGTCACAAAGGGTCGGACACAACTGAGTGACTGAACTGAACTGAACTGAACTTAACTAAAGTGTAGGGCTTCTGAGGGTGGATTAGGAGACAAGGGCTTTGAATGAAAAGCTAAAGGTTTGAAGTTTATCTTTCAGGCTAGCACTATTCAAAAATTTTGAAGCAGTGGAACTCCTTTTTTTTCCTTGAAAATAATCTTAACAGAGGCCCAATATATCAAATGGATACAATATATCAAATATATCAGGTTTGCCTGGTTTAAAAGCCCTTGATGAAGGCGATGAAGATTTGAGGAGTTGTAAACTCTGATGTCCATACAGGACCATGTTGGAAGGGAAGAGGGTGAAAGCTGAGAGGAAGGTTAGAAACAGATGAGAGTGTGGACTATGGAGGAGGCAATAGAGAAGACAGGAGCAGGTGGATTTGAAGGATGTCGGAGGAATAAGCAATGGGCGTGGGAGTGGTGGAGGAGAGTCCAGTTTCATTCATTCGGGAGGAAGGAGAGCCTTGATGTGGTGGTGGGCTGAGGTTCTCGGCTGCCATCAGGGAGGAGAACTTAAAAACATCTCATCCAGCGTATGGCCACTGTTCCAGGTGGTCATTATTTCTTGTCCCCAAAACTTTGTTCAGTGGTGGAACATTTTGGAAGAACTTTTGAAAGAAGGTTTTGAATTTAGTCTCATGAAAAGTGCAGTATTATATATTTGTTCATGCAGTCTGACCATCTGAAGAAGTAAAAGAACTACATCTGGGATGTCAGGAAAGTTTTATTTGAAAGATCCAACATAGTTCTTGATATTGCTAACACTGCTGTTAAGTCCTGTGCTAAAATTGCCCTTACAGGTGCCCAGTAGTCAAGAATACTTAAGGGTTTGAGATTTTACCTGACTTGAAAGCTACAAGACCGCCTCATGGATGCTGGCAGAAGACACAAGATTCCTGGGTCAGAGACAAAGGACAGCTTATTACTCACAGCAATAGTAGTAGCTACAATTATATCCTTTTTGCATTGGTTAATCAAAACCCAGTTTCCACAGGATGACATGAAAAAGCCAAGCAATGCCTGCAAAGCAATGTCTGCACGTGTAGTGGGTACATTTTAAGAGAGGAACCCCAATTTTGGATCTCTTATGGAACTTGGATCACTTTGGGGGCTTTCCCGGTGGTTCAGCAGTAAAGCATCTGCCTACAATGCAAGTGGAGAAGGAAATGGCAGCCCACTCCAGTACTCTTGCCTGGAGAATCCCATGGACAGAGGAGCTTGGTGGGCTATAGTCCACGGGGTCGCAAAGAGTCAGTCACGACTGAGCGACTTCACTCACTCAGTCACTCACAATGCAAGAGATGTGGGTTCAGTCCATGGGTGAGGGGATTCCCTAGAGGAGGAAATGGCAACACACTTCAGTATTCTTACCAGGAGAATTGCACGGACAGAGGAGCTTGGCAGGATATAGTCCATGGAGTTACAAACAGTCAGACACAATGATCTTTTATAATGAATAGCAAGTCTACCTGAGTTTTGTCCTGAAGGGAGACAATATCTTTCTTATTTTTTAAATTAAAAAATGTTGTGTTGAAATATAGTTGATTTACAATATTGTGTTAGTTTCAAGTGTACAGCAAAGTGATTCAATTATCTTTTTTTCAAATTGGTCCATTGTACTTTATTGCAAGATATTGAACATAATTCCCTGTGTCATACAAAATATCCTATTGCTTACCTATTTTATGTATGGTGATTTGTATCTGTTAATCCCATACTCTTAATTTTCCCTTTCTCCCTCTCCCCTTTTTTAACCATAAGTTGTTTTCTGTGTCTATGAACCTGTTTCTGTGTATGTGGATTTATTTGTATATTTTCAGATCCCACATGTAAGTGATATCATTTGTCTGTCTGGCTTACTTCAACTAAGTAGGATATTCTCTGGAACCACCCATGTTGCTGCAAAAGGCAATATTTCATTCTTTTTAAAGCCTGAGTAATATTCCACTATATGTATATATACATCACATCTTAAGCCAGTCATCTGTTAATGGGCACTTTGGTTATTTCTGTGTCTTGGCTATTGTAAATAGTGCTGCTGTGAACGCTGGGGTGCCCGTATCTTTTCAAATTAGAGTTTTCCCTTTTTTCCCAGATGTATACCCAGTAGTGGAATCGCTGGGTTGAATTGAGGTAGCTCTATTTTAAGCTTTTTTAAAAAGGAAACTCCATTCTGTTTTTCATAGTGGCTACATTTATTTACCAACAACATACAAATGTTCCCTTTAAGGGAGACACTATCTTGATCGTACTGGACAGTAAACAAATTTGCCTCATGCTCTGGAGGGAGACACCATCTCTGTCTTCAAGGCTCTTTGCTATATAGACATCCTTGAAAAGATATCTGGAATAAAGGGAAGTAGAGCTCTGATCCCGAGATACGCAGAGATGCCAGAGAATGTGTTAGGCTTGTCCCCTAACAGGACAAGCCTCTGATAATGATCAGCTAATAGGGTGATTAATTTACCTTCACTTACATCTCTTTCTCCCATTGTATTACTCTTTCTCCCATTGCACCTATAATACACAGGTGACTTTTCCAGTTGACGTAAAAGGTCAAACCTTCTATTACTGGCATTCTTTTGACCACTTATGTATCTGAAGTTGTTTCCTAAAGGGAAGTTCAAATGATCCTTCTCTGATCACTTCCTTAAGCTACTTTGTTTCATCTTACTTCAGAGCTCTCAGGTCCTTGTTCCCTTGAAATATGGTAAAACTCGATCAGTTTTATTTACTTAGACTCAAATCCTGAACTTATAATTAAGAGATGTATAAGGAATGTTCAAAACATTTCTAAAGATTTTTTTCAAGTTTGAGAGAAATAAAATGCATATAGAACTTGGCAGAAAAAGAGTTGTAAAACAGAGCAATACACCCTGATGTAAGATTTTATGAGGGAGCTGGAGAGAGTAATCTTCACACCTGGAATGTCTTTCTAAGTCACTGGTCTGGACGCTTTACAATCTCACTGGAATGGAGGTTCTCACTCTGTCAGCTTCAGATGAGGGTGAGTTACAGCAACAGCCCAGACCGATGCTCTAAAGGAAGGTATATCCTCAGCCTCCTTTGAGGCTAGAGGGCTAAAGTGGAGGCTGAATCCAGAACTGGTCAACAGCAAATGCACAGTCTTCCACCAGGATAATGCGAGACTGCATGTTTGTTTGATGACCACCCAAAAGCTGTCATAGCTTGGCTGGGGAGTTCTGATTCCTCTGCCATTGCGCCTTCAGGTTTCCCTTTGTTTCTGCCTTTACAAATTTTTCTTGATGGAAAAAATTTCAATTCCCTGGAAGACTAAAAGGTACCTGGAATAGTTCTTTGCTCAAAAAGAAAAAGTTATGGGAAGATGGAATTATGAAGTTGCTTGAAGATGGCAGAAGGTAGTGGAACAAAATAGTGAACTTGTTGTTTAATAAAGTTCCTAGTGAAAATGAAAAATCTGTCTTTCATTTTTACTTAAAAACTGAAGAAACCTTTTGGCCAACCCCGTATGTTGAATCATGTCACTCACTTGCTTAGTGCCCTGTAGAACTCGGACAAAATTTCCTCTCGTAGCCCTCCAGAGTCTCATCTCACACCCTGTCCTCCATGCTGCCCCTGCTCTGTACTTCCCACAGGGACTTGTTCTTGCCAAACTGTTTCCTATCCTGTTGCCTTTGAGCACCGTTCCCCCTCCTGGAAGGCTCTTTGGCTCCAATCTGCCTGGTGGCATCTGAGATGCCATGCGCATTATGCAATGTCTGCTGAGGCTGTGCACCCAGGCAGCCCTCTTTCATTATCACCCAATTCAGAACGGGCTGTCGGCTTCTCAGTCGCAGAGCACCACACTCTTCCCTCATAGCATGTATCATAATTTGTATTATATACATATCTCAGTTTTTACTTTTTCTCTGTCTGGAGAAGCGGGTAAGTTCCATGAAGGTAGAAATCATATTTGACATGATAACCACTGTCTCTGTGGGCTCAATACAGTGCTTGGTATGGCAGGTACTCAATAAATTCCTGTCGAAGGGATGGCTGAATAAATGAAAGCCGACAGGGTAAGGGGAACAGGGTCTTACAGTCTGCTGCTGCTGCTGCTGCTAAGTCGCTTCAGTTGTGTCCGACTCTGTGCGAGCCCATAGATGGCAGCCCACCAGGCTCCCCTGTCCCTGGGATTCTCCAGGCAAGAACACTGGAGTGGGCTGCCATTTCCTTCTCTAGTGCATGAAAGTGAAAAGTGAAAATGAAGTTGCTCAGTCGTGTCCGACTCTTGGCGACCCCATGGGCTGCAGCCCACCAGGCTCCTCCGCCCATGGGATTTTCCCGGCAAGAGTACCGGAGTGGGGGGCCTGGGTAATGAAGAATTCAGTGGTAGCATGGCTCCAATACTAAGAGAACTAGAAGCGTGAGGATGTGACATACCGGGTCCTTTTCTGAGAGTACCATCTGTCAAAGCTCTTAGAATGTGTACTGATCATTCTCTAAATGGGGATAAGTATTAACATACCATTATTACGCTGAATGCGAACTCAACCTGCACAATACTAGGCCTTTGTCTCTTGAGATGATCACCAGATACAGATGAAGAGAGATGGGTATATCCTCGTTCTTTGTATTTTAGCTGAGACAGTTATTTATCCAGTATCTCTTGGGCCTGAAAACAAAACCATTAATTACAAAGACCAACCTTTTAGGACACAGAGCAGGGTTGATATACCATCCTGGGAACTGTGTGTGTCTGTGTAGATTTCTGATTACTAAACCTCTGGAAATATCTTGAGAACTAACTCATGCCTACAGAATGGGCACAAGCTTCTGGTATCATCAGGACTCAGCCACCACCAGTGGATGGCGGCTGTTTTCCACAACATGACTCTCTCCCAGAGCTCTGTTCTATAACTTACTTTGATTAAACCTAAAACTTCATCCACCCCATGGCTCACATCCCCCAATATTATAGTCACTCTCTGTGGTAGTCATTAGTGCTAGTCACAAAATACTTCTAGTTCTCCAAGCTCATGGTAGGATTGCATAACCTCATCCCTTTAAATTTAGATGTGATCATGTGATTTGGTTTGGTCAATGAGAAATTCAGCAAGTGTACACCAAAAATTGAACTTTGGCTTTATCATGGAAACACAGAGAGAGCTTCTGTCAACCTGGATCCCGAAATGAAGATGACATCAAACAGAGGTAATGTCAACCTGTAATGTGGGAATTAAACACAAAGATAAAATTACTAAGAATTCAAGATGACAACAGCAGATCATTCACCATGCAGAATATGCCTTTTCTCCTCCTCCTCCACCTCCATTCTGTACCCTGATATCTCTGTCCCTTCAAGCTGCTGTGTTCTGCCTTTACTATTTATTTATCTTTTTGGTGTGCTCCAGACCCAGAAGGCTGCCCTCTCTTTTTGGCCCCTGCATTGCAGGAGCATTCTGGCCCTTTCCTTGGGGATGACTGCTGAATCAACTCTGTGCTGAGACCTTCCTTCAGGGCTTGCTGACAGTCTTGGCTGGAGGGCCCCCACCTCTTGCCTGCCCTCACTGGCCAACACTGCTCTCACCAACAGTATGTCAGCTTTGTGACCTGACACCCACTCTCCAAGGCTACATTGGAGCTGTCTCTGATCAGGGAGAGAGAGAGCTATTCCTTATGCTCTTGTGGATTTAAAAAGGCAGGTATTACTTTATAACTAAATGCCTAGAGAAACCAAATCCCAGAATAAAAACAGAACCCTCTCTATAGTCTCTTTCTACTTCCTCAAAAACATTAAAAAAAAAAAATTTCTATTTCTTTTTTTCTACTTCCTTTTTAAACTTCCTTTTCTGTTTCTTTGTATCTACAGTCAATGGACATCATAACTCAATGGACATCAAAGTTTCTGCTGAAAAAATGGGTACCATTTGATAATTTATCATCATTTAAAATTTTAATTACATTTATAATGATGTGCATGATATAAAATTCAGTGGGTGTGAAAAGGTAAACACAGAATGTTAAGTCTCCCTCTCCTGCTCACACTGCCTCCATTTCTTCTCTGTGAGGTTCTGGCATAACCTTCTGGAGATCTTCTGCTGCTGCTGCTAAGTCGCTTCAGTCGTGTCCAACCCTGTGTGACCCCATAGACGGCAGCCCACCAGGCTCCCCCATCCTTGGGATTCTCCAGGCAAGAATACTGGAGTGGGTTGCCATTTCCTTCTCCAATGAATGAAAGTGAAAAGTGAAAGAAGTCGCTTAGTCGTGTCCAACTCTTTGCAACCCCATGGGATTTTCCAGGCAAGAGTATTGGAGTGGGGTGCCATTGTCTTCTCCAGAGATCTTCTAGGTACTTATAAATATACATGTATTTTCACTCTCCTTCCCCTCCCCCGACTCTTACATTGTTCTGCAGCTTTTTCTTTACTCTGAACATGTTCTCTTAAATAATCCAAAATCTTTGCAACTTTTTATAGCTCTTTATAGTATTCCCTTATTTAGGCAAATCATAATTTGCATTAATAACATGATGTATAATTTCATACATATTCAAATATATTAGTGAATACTTTCCTAGAAGTCAAAGGGTATGTTCATTTTTAATTTGATATAATTTCAAATTGCTGTTTGAAGCAATTTACAAGAGTGCCTGTCCCCCTATGTCTTTGTTAGTATAGTTTCTAAAATCTTTCAAAGTTGTCAATTGATTTGATCTTAAAAGTGTATCATCATTGTAATTCTAATTTGCATTTTTATTATAAGTGATCTCAACTATGTTTCCATATATTTAGAGCATTTATGTTTTCTTTTCTATGAACTCTTCATATTCTTTCCCATTTTTCAAATAGGATAATGCTCTTTTTACTGATTTTTAAAGAAGTTTGTTTATAGCAGGTTTGACTTGAGGAATTAAAATTTTTTTAATGTAGCTAAATTCATCTTTCTTTTGAGGCATCTGGGTTTTGTGTGATGCTTAGAAAAGCTTTAATTGGAGGTTACTGCAAAATTTCTCCCACAATATTTTCTAATAATTTTTTAACATATAAATGTTTTTTTATCTGGAATTAATTTTGTTTTAAGCACTAAGCTAAGAATCCAAATTAATTTTTCTTCACTGATCATCACCCTGATGTTCCAACACCGTTTATATATTAGTTAATCCATCCTTTCTTCACCAACTTGAAAAACCACCTTTAGCATATTAGTCTGTGGATCTGTTTCCAGATCTATCTCTGGTCTGTCTAATCATGATTTAAACTCTATAACTTCTATTATTATGTCAAAGGGGTTACAACAGTATTTTAGGCTAGTGTTAGGGGTGCTGCTCATATATAGCAAAGCTAACTAGGCCATGTGGAGACAATTCTTAATCATGGCCTAAATCATTCATCATCTAGCTCTTTGCCAACTACAACAAGAGAGGGTCTGACACTTAAGGAGCAATGGGTTAGGGATGTCTAGACACCACATCCTGCTCTCCGTTAAGCTCCCAACCACCCTGTGAGGTAGGGTGCTCCTTGAGTTATTTTGGTCACAAGAAATAGAGATTCTCTGGAGCTGATTTAAATAATAAGGGGGTCATTCTTTTCCTATATAAATAAGGGGGACATGAATCCCAGCCACCTCATCAGGAAAAGCCCACAGCAAGATCTCCCAGGAAGATCTCGAGCTTTTTTCTTTGTAAAGTGTGCATCATTTATGTAGTTTAAAAACATAAGCATACACAACTCACCTTCCAAGGTTGAATGCACGCATATTTAATGACCTATAGCAAACATGCTAGAGTGCTGGCCTATGACAAAAGCTGGGGAGGAAAAAGGTGCAAGTATCAAGATGGAAGGGTTTAAAAAATGAAAATGAAAAGAAATAAACTGCCAGTAATGAGACTTTTCATGAGCTGATGTGAGTATGCTATTCCCTGAAGAATTGTGAATCATTTGAGATTTTTTTAAAAATTAAAAGTCATAAATCTGTTCTCTATATCTGCATCTCCATTGCTGCTCTGCACATAAATTCATCAGTATCATCCTTCTAGATTCCATGTATATGAGTTAATATACAATATATCTTTTTCTCTTTCTGACTTACTTCACTCTGTATAATAGGCTCTAGGTTCATCCACCCCACTAGAACTGACTGAAATGCATTCCTTTGTATGGTTGAGTAGTATTGCATTGTATATATGTACCACAGCTTCTTTATCCATTCATCTGTCAGTGGACATCTAGGTTGCTTCCAAGTCTTGCTGCAATGAACACTGGGGTAAGGGTTGGGGAGAAGGAGAGGGTGAGATAAATGGAGAGAGTACCATGGACACATATACACTAACATATGTAAATAGATAGCCAGTGGGAATTTGCTGTATGACTCAGGGAACTCAAACCCGGGCTCTATAATAACCTAGGGGTAGGGGAAAGAGTGGAAGGTAGGAGGGAGATTCAAGAGGGAGGGGACATATGTACACCTATGATTAATCCAGGCTGATGTATGACAGAAATCAAACCAACATTATAAACCAATCAGCAGTTAAAAATAAATAAATATTAAAACAACAACAACAACAGATTAAAAGTCAAAATGTGAAACTCCAAGCAGTTCACTGGAGCCCTTAAGACAGGTCTCCATTTTGGGGGGGCAGGTTATACAGCGATTGATTAGAACTCAAAGAGGCACTGGTGAGCTTTCCTCATAGGAAGAATGGAAAGAACAGGGCAGCCAGGTCTCATGGACACTTAGCTCCTTGTGACTCAAAGTAAGGTCCATGAACCCACATGGCTATCACCCGGGAGCTTGTTAGAAAGGCAGAATCTCAGGTCTCACGCCAGACCTGCTTAATAGAGTCTGCCTTTTAAGAAGATACACAGGTAATGGGAGGAAATCATTAAAATTTGAGAACCTCTGCTCTAGGATATAGCTTGGGAAGAGGAATGTTGCTTAGGATCCAGTGCAACCCAACCTACTGAGCCATTTCCTTGTCCATCTGTGGTGGTCCTCACAGCTTTTACTGCAGAAGGGAAACGAGAGGGTTCAGGACGTAGCCTCAGAGAAAGTGATCAGAATACAAAGAAGATAGAGGTCACTGGATTTGGTAAGGACTGGAAACTATGAGGTCTGGAAGCTATGAGGCCAGGGTGTTTGTAGCTGTCCTTAGGACCGTCGAAGTCTCCCAGAATTCTGCAGGACTTGGAGAAGATAAGAAGACTATATTCCAGGAGCCCAAAAGGGAAGGATGTCAATAAAATGAAAGACTGGGGGTGACCCAGCAGGAAGCCATGAGTCTTAATGGTGTGGGACTTTTACTCAAAGATAGAGCCATCACTGGCCATGGGAATCCAGGTTGACAGAAGCTGTCTCTGTGTTTCTATGATATAGCCAAAGATCAATATTTGGTATACACTTGCTGAATTTTTCATTGACCAAAGCAAGTTTGGAAAACTCAGCAGTGGCCACAGGACTGGAAAAGGTCCGTTTTCATTCCAATCCCAAAGAAAGGCAATGCCAAAGAATGCTCAAACTACCACATAATTGCACTCATCTCACATGCTAGTAAAGTAATGCTCAAAATTCTCCAAGCCAGGCTTCAGCAATACGTGAACCGTGAACTTCCTGATGTTCAAGCTGGTTTTAGAAAAGGCAGAGGAACCAGAGATCAAATTGCCAACATCTGCTGGATCATGAAAAAAGCAAGAGAGTTCCAGAAAAACATCTATTTCTGCTTTATTGACTATGCCAAAGCCTTTGACTGTGTGGATCACAATAAACTGTGGAAAATTCTTCAAGAGATGGGAATACCAGACCACCTGAACTGCCTCTTGAGAAACCTATATGCAGGTCAGGAAGCAACAGTTAGAACTGGACATGGAACAACAGACTGGTTCAGGAGTACGTCAAGGCTATATATTGTCACCCTGCTTATTTAACTTCTATGCAGAGTACATCATGAGAAACGCTGGACTGGAAGAAACACAAGCTGGAATCAAGATTGCCAGGAGAAATATCAATAACCTCAGATATGCA
>SJYQ01003952.1:353008-436525 GCA_006410935.1 Redunca redunca
TCTAGTCAAGGCTATGGTTTTTCCTGTGGTCATGTATGGATGTGAGAGTTGGACTGCGAAGAAGGCTGAGCACCGAAGAATTGATGCTTTTGAACTGTGGTGCTGGAGAAGACTCTTGAGAGTCCCTTGGACTGCAAGAAGACCCAACCAGTCCATTCTGAAGGAGATCAGCCCTGGGTGTTCTTTGGAAGGAATGATGCTAAAGCTGAAACTCCAGTACTTTGGCCACCTCATGAGAAGAGTTGACTCACTGGAAAAGACTCTAATGCTGGGAGGGACTGGGGGCAGGAGGAGAAGGGGACGACCCAGGATGAGATGGCTGGATGGCATCACTGACTCCATGGACGTGAGTCTGAGTGAACTCCAGGAGCTGGTGATGGACAGGGAGGCCTGGCGTGCTGCGATTCATGGGGTCACAAAGAGTCGGACACAACTGAGCGACTGAACTGAACTGAACTGAACTGAAAGCAAGTCACATGATCATATCTAAATTTATAAAGAGATAAGGTTATGCAATCCTACCATGAGCTTGGAGAACCAGAAGTATTTTGTGACTAGCACTAATGACTACCACAGAGAGTGACTATAATATTGGGGGATGTGAGCCATGGGGTGGATGAAGTTTTAGGTTTAATCAAAGTAAGTTATAGAACAGAGCTCTGGGAGAGAGTCATGTTGTGGAAAACAGCCGCCATCCACTGGTGGTGGCTGAGTCCTGATGATACCAGAAGCTTGTGCCCATTCTGTAGGCATGAGTTAGTTCTCAAGATATTCCCAGAGGTTCAGTAATCAGAAATCTACACAGACACACACAGTTCCCAGGATGGTATATCAACCCTGCTCTGTGTCCTAAAAGGTTGGTCTTTGTAATTAATGGTTTTGTTTTCAGGCCCAAGAGATACTGGATAAATAACTGTCTCAGCTAAAAAACAAAGAACAGTGATGCATTGTTCTGGATGTTTTAGCTGATACTTTAATCTTGACTCCCTGAACTCCCATGTCTCCTTGAGACAGCAGCCAGTGTTGCAAGTGGGAGCAGCCAGCCACACATTTTCTCTAATGGCTAAAATCCTATCGAGTGATGGCACACTAACTTCTCTCATATGATTTAGAGAAGCAACGTTTTAATGTTCTTGGATTGACCAATAAGCAAGGGTCCTGTAGCTATTTTGAGTGCCAGCCTACTAGTTCTGCAAAAATATAAGTATTAAATCACAAATGTTAGCCTTTTGGGTTCTGGGACTACAGATCTATATAATCTGTTGTGATTAGGCCATCAGTTTATAAATTTCCTGTTTGGATTACTTAGAAGGAAGCAGATGCTAGACCCCAAGACCTTTGAAGCAGTCATATAGGGGATATTGTTGGCTGCCTATCACATCCATTCTTTTCCCTAAAAAAACCTGATATTGTTTGGGATCCACCAAATGACTAGGGGAAGGTAACCCTGTCATCAGCTCCAGGGATGGGCCCTGATTGATCTAAGCCAGATGTCTCAGTCTTGGTACTCTTGATGTATTGGATTGGATAATTCTTTGTTGTGGGGACTTTTGTGTGATTACAGGATGTTGGGCAGCATCTTTGGTAGTAGTATTTCCAATCCTAGTTGAAACAACCCAAAGAGTCTTCAGATATTGTCAAATGTCTGCTAGGAGGCAAAATCACCCCCATAGTAGAGAACCACTGATGTAAATCAGCCATGATAATCTTACTCTTCTTTCAAGATAACTGAGTTTAGAATGGGTATATGGCAATTTGACTAGTGAAATTAAGGGAAAAGAAGGCTACTGGGGAGTTTCAGGATATGTTTTATTCCCTTATAAGAAAGAGACCCAGGAGGAGACAAGTCCTTTCTCTGGATTTTGTAGTTTGTGGGTGAAATCTGGATACGTTGCAGCATGAAGATGAACCAAACTCAGAGAGAAAGACAAAACCAAGAGATTCCCCTAGAAGTGGGGCAAGAGCCCTGATACACCTAGCCTGGAGCCCAGCCTACCACCAGGCAGATTTTTATTAGAAACAACAAGTATTTTTATTGTTAGAGCCAGAGTGTTTTGTTCCTTGCACCTGAAATCATCTGAACTGAAGTCATCAGGGGAGAGTGGCACAGAGAGAGGTAGGGCCCTCCCTCATTCCTGCTGGGACAATTGCCTTCATAATTAAAAGTGATAGATTTCCCATAATGGAAACCCACTCCAGTATTCTTGCCTGGGAAATCCCATGGACAGAGGAGCCTGGTGGGCTAAAGTCCATGGGGTGGCAAAGAATCAGACACGACTTAGTGACTAAATCACCACCACATTTCCCACCATTGAAGCGATAGGACATTAGGAAGTTTACTTGGATTTTTGGCAAGTTTATAAATAAACTGAGCTCCTGCTGTCTAGAGGACAGGGATAAGGCAGCTACAAAGATAAGGACTAGATGATGCTGGACCAGGAACAGATACAAAGATCAGAGAAGTGCAAATGGGTCAAGCTGTGCTTAGTGAGTAGAGGACTCAGATTTCAATGCCAAGACTGATGCAGGCTCAGCTGATCCCACAGCACTGAAGCCAAAACACCCAGGTTTGCTTATACGGTGCCTTTTTTTTTTTTTTTTTAACCATTGGCTGCACATTGGAATCACTCATGGAACTTTAAAAAATGTTGATGCCTGGGTTCCCTCCCCAGTCCCCGAAACCTTCTTATATAATTGGACTGCTGTGTGGGCTAAGCATCATTTTTTTTTAAACCTGAAACTTCACAGTTGGTGGATTCAGGTGTCTAACCCCAAGTGATTTCCATTCTGTTGTGTTGCCTTTACACTCATAGGTACGTTTCTTATTTCTATCTTTGTGTGTGTGTGAATAGATAATTCTTGCACTTGGTGCAAAAGACTACACAAACACACACAAAAAGACTATACAATACAGTTTCTCTCCCATGCCTGTCTCCCAATTACCTAGGTCCTCTACCTAGAGGAAAGTTTATGACTGTACTACACAGGTATATGTTTATTTTTGGTTCTTTTTTATACACTAATGATAATTTTGTATGCATACAAATTTGTATGAGTTTTTTACTTAACTGTATCTCATAGATCTTTTGATATTAATACCTAACCTCTTTGTTTTTTATTATGTGATGACTAAGTAGTTCCATTGTATGGATGTGCTTTAATTTACCTAGTGAAAGTGAAAGTGAAGTTGCTCAGTCGTGTCCGACTCTGCGACCCCATGGACTGTAGCCTACCAGGCTCCTCAGTCCATGGAATTTCCTAGGCAAGAGTCCTGGAGTGGGTTGCCATTTCCTTCTCCATTAATTTACCTAACCAGTCCACTTTTCCAGTAGTCATGTATGGATGTGAGAGTTGGACTGTGAAGAAAGCTGAGCACTGAAGAATTGATGCTTTTGAACTGTGGTGCTGGAGAAGACTCTTGAGGGTCCCTTGGACTGCAAGGAGATCCAACCAGTCCATTCTGAAGGAGATCAGCCCTGGGATTTCTTTGGAAGGTATGATGCTAAAGCTGAAACTCCAGTACTTTGGCCACCTCATGCGAAGAGCTGACTCATTGGAAAAGACTCTGATGCTGGGAGGGATTGGGGGCAGGAGGAGAGGGGAACAACAGAGGATGAGATGGCTGGATGGCATCACTGCCTCGATGAACGTGAATCTGAGTGAACTCCGGGAGTTGGTGATGGACAGGGAGGCCTGGCGTGCTGCGATTCATGGGGTCGCAAAGAGTCTGACACGACTGAGCAACTGAATTGAGCTGAACTGAACCAGTCCACAACTGATAGGGCTCAGGTTGGTCCCGGCCTTACTCTGACAAATTATGCCCGAGCGTATAAACTTACACGCGTATGTAGGTATGTCTGTAAGAAAAATGGGATCTCAAGATCAATGGGTAGGAGTGCTTGTAATTGAGGGACTGTGTTAAACTGACCTCATGGAGGCTGTGTTCTCCTGTCAACAAATGTGCTGGAAGAAAGAGCACCTCCTAGACTTCCCCGCTGGTCCAGTAGTTAAGATCCTGCGCTTCCAAAGCAGGGGCTTTGGGTTTGATCCCTGGGCCGGGAACCACGATCCCACATGCTGCGATCCATGCTGCTGCCCTCTCCCCCAAAAAGAAAGAGTATCTGTTCCTGTGGTTAGGGGTGTTATCATTATTTGATTTCTACTGAACTGATGGGTGAAAAAATGGTACAACAATATAGTTAAAATTTGCATTTCACTACTCTGAGTGATGTTAATCATCTTTTCATACGCCAAATAGTCATTTGTTCCTTTCCTATGAACTTGTTTGTATCCTTTTCCTAAGAGTTCTTGATTTCATTTTCTTATTAATTTGAAGAAGCTCTTTATACAGTCACCGGTCTTTCCAAGAGCAGGCCAAGGCTGAGAATCGCTGTCTTAAGAGCTTTTCCTGTCTCCATCCCTCACATTCAATCACTGATCATGTCCTGTTTGGGCTACTTCCTGCTTTTCTCACTAATTTCACAACTTTGTCTTCTGTCATAAGCCTAGTACTGGCATTCAGCATCTTTCCCCAGGACTCTGGTCTTACTTCCCACCAATCTGTCCTCCACATTGCTTCCAGCCTTGGCGCTATGCTTTTGAGTGCTGATGGGATTCTATTCCTTCCCTTTTGTCTGAGCCTTCCTTGCCTACCTGCCCAGCTTCCCTCCTGCCAATCCCCACTGAAATCTGCTCTCTAGACCAGAGCATTGCATGCCATTCAGAACAAACCAATCCTTTCCATGACTCCAAAACTTGGCATTTGCTGTTTTTGACATGTGAAATTTTCTTTAATCACTGAGTTCTTATCAGATAGAAAACTAGGTATTATGAGCGATGTGCTTAGGTGACTGTATTCAAGATCCACCATGAATGAGGCTCTGAACTAAAGTCTTTGCATATTATGTCTCATGATCCCCACTTTGCAGATGAGAAAGGCAGAGCTCAGAAAGGCTTGAGACCACACAGTGCTCCCACGTCAGTTTCAGCATGCTGCCCTGCTCCTCTCAGGCAAACTGGGGGATAAAAACCCTGTGGCCTGCAGGATAAGGGGATCAGATACCATAGCCCTCACATTTAGAATGGCACTGCAGGAGGGCTTTCTGGCAATACTTCATAGTGGCCTTTTCCCCATTTACTGTTGACATTGACTATATCTGTGGACTTTGGACGAGAGGTATCTCCTCACGGCCACCCCTTCTGACCTTGAATGTGGAGTAGCTCCTCTCTGCCGCCGCCCCTGACCTTGGACGTGTGGTAGCTTCTCTCGGCCGCCACCCCTGACCTTGGATGTGTGGTAGCTCCTCTAGGCCACTCCTGTGCTGTCGCAGCCTGGCACTCTTGGTCGCCACCCCTGACCTTGGGAGAGGGGTAGCTCGTCTCAGCCATGCTTCCGCGCAGTTCGTCGCAGCCGGTGCGACAGCAAATTTGGAAAACTCAGCAGTGGCCACAGGACTGGAAAAGGTCAGTTTTCATTCCAGTCCCAAAGAAAGGCAATGCCAAAGAATGCTTAAACTACCAAACAGGTGCACTCATTTCATAGGCTAGTGATGCTCAAAATTCTCCAAGCCAGGCTTCAGCAATACGTGAACCGTGAACTTCCAGATGATCAAGCTGGTTTTAGAAAAGGCAGACGAACCAGAGATCAAATTGCCAACATCTGCTGGATCATCAAAAAAGCAACAGAGTTCCAGAAAAATATCTAGTTTTGCTTTATTGACTATGCCAAAGCCTTCGACTGTGTGGATCACAATAAACTGTGGAAAATTCTGAGAGAGATGGGAATACCAGACCACCTGACCTGCCTCTTGAGAAACCTATATGCAGGTCAGGAAGCAACAGTTAGACCTGGACATGGAACAACAGACTGGTTCCAAATAGGAAAAGGAGTACGTCAAGGCTGTATATTGTCACCCTGCTTAACTTCTATGCAGAGTACATCATGAGAAACACTGGGCTGGAAAAAGCACAAGCTGGAATCAAGATTGCCGGGAGAAATATCAATAACCTCAGATATGCAGATGACACCACCCTTATGGCAGAAAGTGAAGAGGAACTAAAAAGCCTCTTGATGAAAGTGAAAGAGGAGAGCGAAAAAGTTGGCTTAAAGCTCAACATTCAGAAAACGGAGATCATGGCATGCGGTCCCATCACTTTATGGGAAATAGATGGGGAAACTGTGGAAACAGTGTCAGACTTTATTTTTTTGGGCTCCAAAATCACTGCAGATGGTGATTGCAGCCATGAAATTAAAAGACGCTTACTCCTTGGAAGCAAAGTTATGACCAACCTAGACAGCATATTCAAAAGCAGAGACATTACTTTGCCAACAAAAGTCTGTCTAGTCAAAGCTATGTTTTTTTCCAGTGGTCATGTATGGATGTGAGAATTGGACTGTGAAGAAAGCTGAGTGCTGAAGAATTGATGCTTTTGATCTGTGGTGCTGGAGAAGACTCTTAGGAGTCCTTTGGATTGCAAGGAGATCCAACCAGTCCATCCTAAAGGAGATCAGTCCTGGGTGTTCATTGGAAGGACTGACACTAAAGCTGAAACTCCAGTACTTTGGCCACCTCATGGGTTTATGTCTGGGCTCTCTATTCTATTCCATTGATCTATGTTCTATTTCTCTGCCAGTACCATACTATTTTGAGGACTGCTCTAGCTTGTGGTACAGTTTGAAATCAGGGAGTGTTCTTTTTCAGGATCACTTTGGTTACTCAAGGTCTTTTGCATTTCCATAGTTTTAGAATTTTAGAAAATTTTAGAATTTTTCATTCTATTTCTGTGAAAAATGCCATTGGTATTTGATAGGGATTGCACTGAATCTGTAGATTGTTTTAAACTTTGCAATGCTGCACATTTAGTGACTATTGGGTGTGGTGAATGTGTTGCCAAGCTTTGGACCTGCCCAGCCCCTTTGAACACCCTTCTTAATTTAGGACTTCTCCAAGTTGTGACTCCTGACCCTGTGGGCCTGTTTCCCCAGCTTCCCTTGAATCTAGGGCATTAGTATGTGGCTCAGGTTCTGGCAGTCACTTGTAAGATGTCAGTTCAGAGGCAAATACCATAAAGAAAGGGGTGTCATGCAGAATTCCTTCTAGCAAGGATGCTGACAGATAGACATCTAATCATCAAAGGTGGCTGTGGCATATACCAGCTGTAACACCCTAGGCTTAACATCAGGTGTTGGGCAAAGAGGCCTGAGCCCGGTAGCCACAGTAATAGCATATTCACCAGCAGAGTTTGATGGTATAATTTGCACATTATGCTTAGCTGGCTAGTCTCTGAATTTGATTCTCTGGTCCTCCTGAAGATCCTGAAAGGGACCACAGATTCTTCAATAAACTCTTTTTATGCTTAAGTTAGCTTGATGGTGTTCAGTTTGCGACTGTGACAGATAAAATTAGATTATTGTGTACCCTGTTGCTTCAATTTTTAAATTGTAACTGCTTTTAAATGACTCTTTTCCCCAATCTCTCAAATTCATACATTACACTTGAACTATGAAACATAAGAAATTTATGCATATAATTAGGGCCCAACATTTAAGACAACACAATGCAAGTAGTCCTAAACATTTATATTCAGGGCAGGCCCGCTCTCAGTCTTAAAATTCTCTAAGTAATCCCATCACTTACAACGTGATGCAAACTTGATAAATCCCAACTAGGAAAACGAATATTTGGCAAATAGAGTAGCCTCTTACTAAAGTGGCCTCTTCCCAGGGCAGCTCCCTGAAGCCTAATGGTCAGGCTCAGGTCACCCTTGTGTGAGGCAAGAGGCAGACTTGTGTAAAAGCTGGCATTGAATCTATCAGACATGCCTTGGCTGACTTTGGCCTGTGGCTCTGTCTCTTTCTCCTCCAAAACTCTATCACATATAAACACACACGGTTTGCTCTTGAAAGTGAAAGTGAAGGTCACTCAGTCATGTCTGACTCTTTGCGACCCCATGGACCAGGCAGTCCATTAAATTCTCCAAGCCAGAATACTGGAGTGGGTAGCCTTTCCCTTCTCCAGGGTAATCTTCCCGACCCAGGGATTGAATCCAGGTCTCCCGCATTGCAGGCAGATTCTTTACCAGCTGAGCCACAAGGGAAGCCCAAGAATACTGGAGTAGGTAGCCTATCCCTTCTCCAGCGGATCTTCCCAACCCAGGAATCAAATTGGGGTCTCCTGCATTGCAGGCGGATTCTTTACCAGCTGAGCTATGAGGGAAGCCCATTTTGCTCTTAGTGACAGACTTCCATTCTGTAATAATGTTTTTATATCTTTGAACAGTTAATCCCTCAGAGGTAAGAAGTCTTTTGTATTTCTCACAGCACTGAACAGACTGTCCTGAACAAAGCAAGGGTTTGTTTAAAACATATTTGCTGATTTATTTCTCTTTGGGTTATGGAATGTAAATTACGTGGATGTGTCATGACTCCTCAACGCTTGTGTGTGTTTGTGTGTAGGGATGGGCTCTGAGCATCAATAAATAATAAATTCCAGGTGTAGAGTTTGGAGCCAGAAAAGTCGAAGATGTAAGTCCTGGCCTTGAGTGAGCAATACTCTTTATTTTGTCATGTACGTGTGGGGGCTAGTACCAATACCCACTCCAACCACCTCCCAGGATTGGGGGCTTTGTGAGATAACAGGCACTTGAAGTACCTTGTGACTATTATCTGGTCCACATGAAATGGGACCAAAGAGGGGCATGGGGAAGAGACTCTACAATTACCATGTGGAGGAAGAATCATAGATGACATGACCTACTGGGCAGACGGTGACTGCAGCCATGAAATTAAAGACGCTTGCTCCTTGGAAGAAAAGCTATGACCAACCTAGACAGCATATTAAAAAGCAGAGATATTACTTTGCCAACAAAGTCTGTCTAGTCAAAGTGATGGTTTTTCCAGTAGTCATGTATGGATGTGAGAGTTGGACTCAGAAAGCTGAGTGCCAAAGAATTGATGCTTTTGAACTCTGGTGTTGGAGAAAACTCTTGAGAGTCTCTTGGACTGCAAGGAGATCCAACCAGTCCATCCTAAAGGAAATCAGCCCTAATATTCACTGGAAGGACTGATGCTGAAGCTGAAACTGCAATACTTTGGCCACCTGATGGAAGACCCTGATGCTGGGAAAGATTGAAGGCAGGAGGAGAAGGGGATGACAGAGGATGAGATGGTTGGATGGCATCACTGACTCGATGGACATGAGTTTGAGCAAGCTCTGGGAGTTGTTGATGGACAGGGAAGCCTGGCGTGCTGCAGTCCATGGGGTTGCAAAGAGTCGGACACGACTGAGCAACTGAACTGACTGACTGACTGGGTGTGGTCATACCTGCCTGGGGCCAAAAGGTTTTATAACACCGTACTACTGGACAGTATTTCTAGACAGTATTTCTAGGCAGCAGGCATCCTCCTCTTCATCTCCCACTCCTAGCCAAAGCCATCAATACCACCTCAGACTTCAAAACACCTAACCTTATTGTCTGACTCCGTAACCTACCTTTACCTTGGTTCAGGTCCTCATGCTATCTTAGAGCTTTCGTTCTGCCTCTGGTCTCTGACCTCCTTCCCCTGTATCCACATGGAGGGCAATTATTGCTCTAAAAAAAGCAAATAAGATCACATCACGTCTCTAAGAATCTCTGTTGGATAGCTAAACCTATTTATCTGTAGCGTTTCTATATCTAAAGAGGGAAACCTAGTTATGAGACTATTGCAGTCTGGTGAGAGATGTTGCGTGTGTGAATTGTTATACAAAATGTGGACAATGGTTATCTCTAAATTTTTTGTATTCATTTATCAAATATTACATGCCTATCATGTGACAGGCACCGTTCTAGGCCCTGTGGACATGAGGAAACAACACAGGTACAGATCCTGCCTTCTTGTAGTTCACAGTACATAGAATGGTTTGTATTTTATAGGTCACTTTGGCCCCTGAGTGAAGAACTGACTATAGGGCTTGGGTGGAGATAGGCATGAATGGGAGCAGGGAGCAAGGCAGGAAAACGTGATATTGGCTCTGGCTGAGTTGTTGGTGGCTTGGCTATGGGTCAGATTGACTGCTCGCTGACAGATTGGCTGTAGATGAAGGTGAGTAGTTAGGAAGGAATCAAGGATGATGTAGGGCGGATGATGATGCAATATGCTGAGACAACTGGGAAAGGAAGAGATTTGAAAAGACAAGTTGAGTTCGGCTTTGGACATGTTAGATGAGAGATGCTAGTCACTTCACTGGGAGATGACAAATGGCAGTTGGAGAAATTAGTCTGGAACTCCGGGAGAGGGCCTCACGGCAGATCTACATTTGTGAGTCATCAGCATGTAAATGATATAATAGTCATGGGGCTGTCAGGGAATACCAGGGAGAGAGTGTAACTAGATCAGAGAAGAGGGTGAAGGACAGCCCTTGAATAGGCCAGCGTTAGTAGAGAAAACGGGGGCTCAGGAACCTGGAGTGAGGTTCGAGGGAAACCAGAAAGGTAAAGCTTCCCTGGCTCAGTAGAGGAAGATAGGTCCAGATGAGGGATCTGGTCAGTTGTGTCCAACATACCTGAGAGATAGAGTAAGACAAGGGTATAAAAGAGATAGGACCGGATAACCAAGGACCTACTGTATGGCACAGTATTCCAAATACTCCATATAACCTATCAAAGAATCTGAAAAATATACATATATATAGAGAGAATTGAATATATACACAATAGTTTTATAGATATATATGTATATCAATATACATATATAGAGGGAGAAGGCAATGGCAACCCACTCCAGTACTCTTGCCTGGAAAAGCCCATGGAAGGAGGAGCCTGGTAGGCTGCAGTCCATGGGGTCACTAAGAGTCAGACACGACTGAACAACTTCACTTTCACTTCATTTTCATGCGTTGGAGAAGGAAATGGCAACCCACTCCAGTGTTCTTGCCTGGAGAATCCCAGGGACGGGGAGGCCTGGTGGGCTGCCCTCTATGGGGTCCCACAGAGTCAGACATGATTGAAGTGACTTAGCAGCAGCAGCAGCAGCATATACATATAGAGCCACTGTGCTGTACATTGGAAACTAACATGACACTGTAAATTGACTGTGCTGTTGTTGTTTAGTCGCTAAGTCATAGCCAACTCTTTGTGGCCCCATGGACTGCAGCCCACCAGGCTCCACTGTCCATGGGATTTCCCAGGCGAGAATACTGGAGAGGGTTGCCACTTCCTTTTCCAGAGGATCTTCCTGACCCAGGGATTGAATCCATGTCTCCTGCACTGGCAGGCAGATTCTTTACCACTGAGCCACCAGGGAAGCCCATAAATCAAATACATGTCATAAAACATTTTAAATGATAAAAAAAAGAGATAGGAACAGAGGATTTGACAATATGTATGTCATTGTGGTGATTATGACCAAAACAGTTTTGGACCTAAGCCTGACTGGAGTATAGGGAGGTAAGGGTGAGACCGTGTAGTTAATTAGCAAGTTAACTTCTCATAGCTTCTGAGAAGTTTTGCTGAGAGGCTAGATCATCGATGTTTTTGTTTTTTCTGTATATTTGCATACAGAAATTTGTATATTTGTATATAAGTTTGTATATTCTTATTTCCCAAGAATGAACATTTAATACTTCTATTTTATTATTATTATAGATTGCAGATAGCACTCCCCTGTTTATACGAGAAGGACAAACTCCTCAGAACACTGCAAACCCTCATCTTCCCTCCTCTGTAATCTTTCCAACCTCAGGCTTGCTGTTCTCCACAATCACTGATCTCCCATAGGCTGAAGTCACTCTTGCTGGTTTCCATCATGAATCAAAGTCTGGTGCCAGCATATGATGCAGCAGTCCCACTCCTGGGCACACACCCAGACAAAACTGTGGTTCGAAAAGATACATGCACCCCTATTTACAATAGCCCAAATATGGAAACAATTTAAACACCCATCTACAAATGAATGGATAAAGAAGACATGGTATGTGTATATAATGGATTACTCAGCCATAAAAAGAATGAAATAATGCCATTTTCAGTAACATGGATAGACCTAGAGATTATCATACTAAGTGAAATAAGTCAGAAAGAGAAAGAGAGAGAGAGAAAAAGATCAATACCATATAATATCACAAATACCGTATAATATCATTTATATGTGGAAGCTAAAATATGACACAAATGAAACAGAAACAGACTCACAGATACAAAGAATAGACTTGTGGTTGCTAAGCAGGAGGGCAAGTGGGGGGAAGTACTGGGAGTTCAGGATTAGCAGATGCAGACTGTTATACATAGTATAGATAAACAATGAAGTCCAACTGTATAACACAGGGAACTGTATTCAATATCTTGTGATAAAGCATAATGGAAAAGAACAGGAAAAAGAATATACATGTATAACAGCATCACTTTGCCATACAGCAGAAATCTACACAACATGGTAAATCAAATATATTTCAGTAAAATTTCTAGAAAAAGGAAAAAAAGTTTGATGCTGGACATTAGCTGTGGCTCCTATTTGTCTCAGAATCCCTAAGCCACCCCACTCCACACATGGCCAGGGTCATTTGGTTACACACTTAACACCCACCCAGTTTCACTCACGCATCAGTCCCACAGTTGCAGACAAAAGTGCTTTTCTGCTTTGCACTTCCCGGCTCTTAGAATGGCAGGATGGGATAACTAATAGGGAAAAGAATAGGGTCTCAAAGTCAGAGGGACGTGGGTTCCTTCCCTTATCTGCCACTCACTAACTGTGTGATATTGGGCAAGTTTCTTAAGGGCTCTGTATTCTCATCTGTAAAACGAGGTTAGTAAAACTCACATCCATGCAGTTTTGTGAAGCTTGGCATAAAGTTAAGCAGTAGTTGTGGCGGCTAACTTTGTGTCAGCTTTGCGCGGACGCCTGCAGCCACAATAGGTGAGAACTAAGATGCTTCAGAAATGTGACCCGGTAGCAGGGGGCCCTCACATGACCCCGAGATGCCAAACAGTGTCTCTCTCCCCGCCCAGGGCGTGTGCAGGTCCGCTGACCCGTCTTTCCAGTCACCCCACACCCCGGGTCTGTGATCATGCACCCCCCACCCATAGCTGAGCCTGACGCGGCGTTGGCTCATGCGCCTTTCCGCCGCAGCCTCCTGCCACGGACCACACGTCTCATCCTCGGCTCCTGGCCCCGCCCCCAGCCCCAGGCGCGCCCCTTCAGCCTGCCCACTCCGTGTCTGAGCGGCCGCGCCCGCGGGCCGTAAGCTCCGACTGGCTGCGCCGAGGCGGCGGGCGGCCCGTAGGCGCACACACCCTCCCCGCGCAGCCAATGAGCGTGCGCGCGTCACTGACCCGGCGGCCCGCGAGCCGGCAATCCCTCAATAAGCCACATTGTTGCACGAAACTCCAGCACAGGAGTCCCAGGCCGCCGCTAGCACCGCCGTGACACCTAGCAGAGAAGATCCGCGGGCGAGCGCAGCCCACGTATGAGCCGGAGAGGTCCGGTAGCCCTAGTGAAGCCGGACTTTGATTCTTTCTCAAGTTGAGCCTTAGTGATCTTGTGGCTGAAGTTAGTACTTTGACAGTGGGACATCCCCACACGTCGCCGGGAGTGACTCTTGGTCTCCTTTCAGCAGTTGCGACTACCAAAACCTGTTTTTAGAGACCCGAAACCCTCCAGCTGGGCGCGCCACCGTGTGCTTTCTTTGTGTGCCTCCCGGACTCACCAATCCCGGCCGGGCCGCCAAGTCCAGGTATAAAGCGGTCTGATCGCGCCGCTCTCCTACCCCGCACGCGCTCCGGCCTCGGTTTCCCAACTCTGTTCCGTCGGGAGTTGGCAGGATGATTGCCTCACATCTGCTCGCCTACTTCTTTACGGAGCTCAACCACGACCAAGTGCAGAAGGTAAGCAAGCGCGGGAGGGGCGCCTGGCTCGCCTCTGAGAACCTTACTTGGTCCGCGGCTCTCTCTCCGGGGTCCCGGCCGACTAGGAATCTCCTCTTAGACCGTGTGGGGACCTGCTTTCTCCCCATTGTGGGCCGCGGACGCGGGAAATATCAGGACGGCGGGGAAAAGCCCTGGGCTGGAGGAGCCACGTCCGCTAGGCACCGGCAGGCGTGTGCGCGCCTGCGAGGCTCCGGGGCTCGTGCACCGCGCGCCTCTCCCTCTCTGCTGTCCCGAGCGCACTCGCGCTCGCGCTTCCCCCCACCCCCCGCCCCTGGAGGGGCGGGCCACCCTGCACGTAGTCTGTGACTGCTGGTTCCACGTGGGAGGAACCCCCCTTTCGCAGCCTGTGTTCCGGCCGGAGCACGTGGGGAGAATCGTGGCGGGGTCGGGGGAGAAGACTCGGCTGCCTGGGTTCCTCCAGCGCTAAAGACAGCATTTCGGGGACCTACGAGTCCCTCTAGCATTCCTCAGGGTCTCGTGGGAAAAGACCACACAGGAAAAAGCTGGGAAATGGGCAGAGGAACTTCGCCCGCCGCGCCCCTTTTCCGGAACTGAGGCGCCCGGAACCGAGGCTCCGCTAGGGACGTACACCCCCTCCTCCCCTCTTCCCCAGCATCGGGCTCCGGACCGCCCCGCCTCGAGTATCCCACCCCCGGTCCCGCCTCCAAATGGGGGGCGGACTTTGGATATTACTTTTGATGTTCCCAAAAGTTTCTCCGAGAGGACCAACTCCACAACCCCATCGTTCCTTTGCCGTCTTCCTGGAGATTTTTGTCGTTCTGGAAACGAGCCTTTTTCAGTTGTAGGCCTCGACCAGTGTGCCCACTTTCTCTCTCAGCAGTGTCCCCAAATCCGAGCTCTTTTTCGGCTTTTTCGGGCCAGGTCTTTTACACCGGGGAGCCGCCCTCTCTGTGCCTCTGGGTATGGAGTGGGGGTGGGGCTAGCCAGGGCCCCAGGCGCTCTCTGGGGGAGAATTGAGTTTCTGAAATGCTCGAGATTGCGGGATTGGCTCCTGCCCTGGGCCTCAGCTAGGATTTGAGGCGAAGGGGTGGGCGGGGGTGGAGGGTGTCCAGATCTGTGAGTCAATGACGGAACGTTGCTCAATTACATACTTGAAATTTCTGTCTTAGTGGGAACACATTTTGGGGAAAATGTTTTGACATTATCTTTCTGTGGGACGACCTGCTCATACTCTCTTTCTGGTTGATCCTGAGAGCGAAGGAGAGGATGGTGGGTTGCTGTCTCAGTGTTTTCAGAGCCGTGGCAGATGAATTCCAGTATAACACGAAGTTTCCTAGCCTCAAACTGGAGTAGGGAGCAGACGGCTCGTTTAGTCGAGTACCTGTCTGTCAGAGGCAGGACCTTAGCTTTCGGCTTATTTGCCCAAGAAGTGAGTTAACGCTTGTGGAAGACTGTCATTTCTTGGCAAGTCCTAGAATTCAAAGCTTGTTGTTGTTCAGTCACCCAAGTCGTGTCCGACTCTGCAACTTCAGGATGCCAGGCTCCTCTGTCCTTCACTGTCTCCCGGAGTTTGCTTAAATTCACGTCCATTAAGTTGGTGATGCTGGGGCTTCCCAGGTGGCTCAGTGGTAAAGAATCTGCCTGCCAATGCGGGAGACGCAGAAGATGTGTGATTTCTCTAAATTTAGGTAATTCCACTAAATTACCTGAGTCGGGAAGACCCCCTGGAGGAGGAAATGGTAACCTGCTCCAGTATTCTTACCTGGAAAATTTCATGGACAGAGGAGCCTGGTTGTAACCTCGTGGGCTACAGTCCATGGGGTAGCAGAGTTGGATATGACTGAACAACTAAGCATGCACAAATTGGTGATGCTATCTTACCGTCTCACTCTCTGCCACCGCTTCTTTTGCCTTTAGAGTTACCCAGCATCAGGGTCTTTCTGATGAGTTGACTGCATCAGGTGGCCAAAGGTGTTGGAGCTTCAGGTTCAGCAGCCCACCTTTTGATGAATATTCAAGGCTGATTTCCTATAAGCTGGAGGGTTATTAATTCATGGGCGGTCTTCTCATTTGGGTGAAGTATTGCCCCAGGACTTAAATTTACTCACTCCTTGTTCAGAGGATGGAACCTAGGTCCACAAATTTACCCTCCCCCAAGCCAGAGGATGAAAACGAGGACTGGAACCTTACTGGCCTGGAATGGGGAGTGGTCATCCCTTTAGTCCCAGGTTGTAAAGAGAACTACCCAGGATATGTAGAAATGAGTTCTAATCTGTGTTTTGTGGTTTATTAACCACAGGAAGCAAGTCACCGTGCTTCTTTGGACCGCCAACCTTTTTTTTTTTTTTAATTTGTAAAACAAGAATGATAAACCTCAAGTTTCTCCACTTTAGGAAGTTGTGATGATTAAGCACAACAATGTAAAAAGTTCTTTATTGTGAGATTCTCTGCACTTGCAGCTACCTTTCAGCGAGTGAAGTGCCTCAGGGACACTTAGGTGTATTTCCTCTAAATTACCAGTGGGGGCAGAATTGAGTCAGGCCTTAACTCAGCAGTTGCGGAAGCTGGAGTTTCAGGTCAGTTCAGTTCAGTTCAGTTGCTGAGTTGTGTCCGACTCTTTGCGACCCCATGAATCGCAGCACGCCACGCCTCCCTGTCCGTCACCAACTCCCAGAGTTTACCCAAACTCATGTCCATCGAGTCGGTAATGCCATCCAATCATCTCATCCTCTGTCGTCCCCTTCTCCTCCTGCCCCCAATCCCTCCCAGCATCAGGGTTTTTTCCAATGAGTCAACTCTTCTCATGAAGTGGCCAAAGTACTCTCCTCTTTCACTTTGATCCTCTTCAGTTTCTGCCATAAGGATGGTGTCATCTGTATATCTGAGGTTATTAATATTTCTCCCGGCAATCTTGATTCCAGCTTGTGCTTCTTCCAGCCTAGCGTTTCTCATGATGTATTCTGCGTATAAGTTAAATAAGCAGGGTGACAATATACAGCCTTGACGTACTCCTTTCCCTGTTTGGAACCAGTCTGTTGTTCAGTCTCCCAGATTAGTTGAGCAGTAAAAAAGTTGGAGAAAAAAAATGAGAGTGAAAATGTTGGCTTAAAACTCAACATTCAGAAAACTAAGATCATGGCATCCAGTCCCATCACTTCATGGCAAATAGATGGGGAAACAATGGAAACAGTGAGAGACTTTATTTTCTTGGGTTCCAGAATCACTGCAGATGGTGACTGCAGCCATCAAATTAAAAGACGCTTGCTCCTTGGAAAAAAAGCTATGACCAACCGAGACAGCATATTAAAAAACAGAGATATTACTTTGCCAACAAAGATCTGTCTAGTCAAAGCTATGATTTTTCCAGTAGTCGTGTTTGGATGTGAGAGTTGGACTATAAAGAAAGCTGAGCGCTGAAGAATTGATGCTTTTGAACTGTGGTGTTGGAGAAGACTCTTGAGAGTCTCTTGGACTGCAAGGAGTTCCAACCAGTCAATCCTAAAGGAAATCAGTCCTGAGTATTCATTGGAAGAACTGATGCTGAAGCTAAAACTGCAGTACTTTGGCCACCTGATGCAAAGAATTGACTCATTGGAAAAGACCCTGATGCTGGGAAAGATTGAAGGCAGGAGGAGAAGGGGACAACAGAGGATGAGATAGTTGGATGGCATCACCAACTTGATGGACATGAGTTTGAGCAAGCTCTGGGAGTTGGTGACGGACAGGGAGGCCTAGCATGCTATAGTTCATGGGGTCGCAAAGAGTTGAACACGATTGAGCAACCTAACTAAACTGAACTTAGGTGAGCAAAGCTGTTTGATTCCAGCTACATTTGGGAAATAGGAAGAGAATCAGAAAGAACATTTTGCAAACATCTTTTAAACCATGTCTCTTACATCTTCAACAATGGCAGGAAGGTTCTTTATCACTAGTGCCACCTGGGAACATAGAGCAGTGACTCTTAAACTCTTAAAAGTTGATCCTTGAAGGAAGAATTAGGAGAGAAGGTTGAAGCTTGAATTTTAGAGGTTTTTGAAAAGGCCTTGATTTGAACTCTTCTGAAATCTCTATCATTTTATATATTCTGGGTTGTAGTCTGAGGCAGGGAAAGTTTAGGTTCATCTGCCCAAAAGTAGCTCCATCGGAATCACTTGTCTCCTGATAGACAAGTCCAGTGTTTTGTGCTGTTAGGAGAGTAAGAGTTATTTGCTCACTTTTGCTGATTTGACAGTTCGAAACTCGAGAGCAAACACATATAGCATCTACTGTGTACCAGGCAGTTTTAAGCTCTTTACACCTGTTATTAGCATTTACTCTTTACAGCTGCTCATTAACATTCACAGCAACACTGTGAAGTAGATACTACTATCAGCATCGCTGTTTTACTGGTAAGCAACTGAGGCACATATGACTTGTTCAAGGTCACTAACTTTTTTGTGAGAGCAGGGAATTGAAGCCAAGCCAGTTAGGTTCCAAAGGCCCTTGCTCATGACCACACTCCCTGCCTCTGGGACCATTAGAAGACTCCATCCTGGTCTATGTCTGTGTTCACTTTTGGATGCTGGCAGCACCTTCATCCAGCATGTCCAGGAATGCAGCTAACTCTCCTCTTGGTCAGATTAATGGCACCAGTACTCTCTGACTTTTCTGGTTGGGGTCCCTGGACTCATTTCATTGAATTTCCTTTCTGATTGCTATACCTTTGTCAGGTGGTCTCTGGTTGCTTCAGAGGCCTCGTGGGGTTTGTTTCTAGTCTCTTTCTAGAGTTGGACTAGATCATTTCAGAAGCCTTTTAAGCCCTTGTACTATCACTTTATATGTGGAATCTAAAATATGACAGAAATGGACTTGTGAAACAAACAGACTCACAGACAGAAAACAGACTTTCAGTTACCAAAGGGGAGAAGGGGTGGGGAAGAGTAAATTAGGAGTTTGTGGTTAGCAGATACAAGCTATACATGAAATAGATAACAAGGTCCTATTGTACAGCACAGGAACTATATTCAATATTCTATAATAGGGCTTCTCTGGTGGCTCAGTGGTAAAGAATCCACCTGCCAGTGTGGAGGACATGGGTTTGATCCCCATCCCCGAAGACCCCACAAGCGGCGGAGCAACTAGGCTCATTCACCACAACTACTGAGCCTGTGCTCTAGAGCCCGGGAGCCGCAACCGCTGAGCCCCTCTGCTGCAGCTGCTGAAGCCTGCACAACCTAGAGCCTGTGCTCCGCCACAGAAGCCACAGCGATGAGAAGGCCACATGCTGCTCCGGGAAACTGGAGAAAAAGCTGTGCAGTATCAGCCAGCATGACCAAAAATAAATAAACGAATACATTTTAAAAAATGCTTTAAAACAATTTCCTATAATAAACCATAAAGGAAGAGAATGTGAAAAAGCATATATATTTATCTGAATTACTTTGCTGTATACCAGAAACTAACACAACATTGTAAATCAGTTATACTTAAAAAAAAAGACTGTGCACTGATTGCCCTCTGACCCCAGCTCCCACATCAGCCTCATCTTCTCTATCTTCCATTCTCCAGAGACTTGCATCACCATCCCCCTTACGTGTCACACCTGTTCACACTAGGTGCTTTTGTGTGGCATTTGTGTCATCCCATTGTACACTGGAGTTGGTAGTTTCAGAGAATGGAGAATCCTAGCTGTTCACTTTTATAGCCCGTTTGTAGCCACTAGTGAGGTGCTCAGTGAATGCAAGAATGAAGGAGTAGACCTTTCTGGAAAAAGAACCTGAGTAACTGCTGCAGGAAGGGGAGGAGGGTCAGAGGCAGCTGGGGGAAGTGCTGGCACTGGACTGAAGGAGGAGTGGATGGGCCGACGGTTGGATTGTGAGCTAGTCCCTCATCAAGGCCTGAGGCATGGTGTGAGGCTGATCCTGAGAAAGGGTGGCCCAGAGTTGGAAGGAGAAAGACAAGTGTTTCCTGTCTTCTAGCAGTCAAAGGTTTTTGTCCTGTCTGGACACTTAGAGGATTCTTTTAATTAATTGAACTATAATGAAGATACAGGGTTTTTTTGTCCTAAGGATGATAATCAGGATTTGCTGTGGAAGTGAAGTGAAGAACGCATGCCTTCGTTTAGTCATTAACCAGTTGTTCTAATCCGCATAGACTGGTGACACAATCTTGGAATACAGGTAGTTAATTTAGGCTCTTCACTAGATTAATGAAGGGCAGCTTTCAATTCTGAACTTAATGAGAGGGGGAAATATCTTGGAAGCAGAAAGGTTTAACAGAACCCCCAAGAGACAAGAGTTTAATGTTTTTTAATATTTTTTGAGAACCTGCTGTGTGTACAAGGCCCTTTAGATAGTATGTTGAAAATCGAGACTAAGACACCTTTCAGCTCTCCGGTGAGATAAGCCTCCAGGAATAGATACTTTACATCTGCTGAAGGGTTGTGGCAGTTATTCCCATGGGAGGGGGAGTTGACTGGTAGTTTTTGAGCACCTACTCTGTGTCATTAATCTTCAGATAGGGGATGAAAGAGTGGGAGTAAAAGGATTGATTAAACTTTAATGGCTCAGCAGTAAAGAATCTGCTTGCAAAGCAGGAGACACAGGAGATGTGAATTCAGCCTCTGGGTCGGGAAGATCCCCTGGAGAAGGGAATGGCAGCCCACTCCAGCATTCTTGCCTGGAGAGTCCTGAGAAGCCTGGCGGGCTCCTCTGTCCATGGAATCTTGGAGTCGGACAGGACTGAAACAACTTAGCCCAGGCACAGGAGATTATTTTTGGCTGAGTTAACTGACATTGACAGGTAGGTACAATTTGGCCTATTTGTTCAACTTTAACTTAGTATCTTAATATTAAGCCCCTTTCCTGCTCAGAAGACAATTGATGCTAACAGGAATGTTTTGTAGTTTTTTTAATATGCTTTTTAAATTTATTTAAATTTTTTTGGAAAAAATTTTTACAGTGTTATTTTGTAGCTTTTACTCATCATCATCATCCATTTGTTTTTGTATTGTCAAATTTATATTTCAGAGAATGGCCAAGAAGCACTCTTTTCTTTACCCCTGAATGAATTAATATTCTCTCTGAGCCTCCTCAGACAAAGCCAATATATATTTTTATGTATCACTTTCCAAAGTTGAACTTTTCTATCACCCTGAAGAGTTTGAAGGCAGGCAGGGGCCATTTTCCAGGGAGCCTCAAAACAGCACAAGCCCTAACTGTTTTCTCAAAAACTAGCAGCCTTAGTAAGGAGATCTGATACATTAAAAGAACTCAGGAACCCCAGAAAACTGGCTTCCTTTGTTCAGATACTTCCGGTTTAAAAGATGACTGCTAATAACTGGTTCCTCTTTATCATTGTTAAGTTTTGAAGTCAGCAAGTTTGGTTTGTTTTCCAACACTGCATGTTATCTGTCTGACTTTCCAAAGCAGTTGGGTTGGAGACCTGGCGAAGCAAACCAGAGTTCACTGGCTGTGAGTTAATATCTCATGCCATAGATCACAGGTGGCTATTTCTGCTTACTTTTAAAGCAATTCTCTCAGCCTCAGTGCTGTTGACATTTTGGGCTGGATAATCTTGTGAGGGGCTACCTAGTCTATCATAAAGAGCAAGAGTTTTTCTCCTAGTCCAATTTACAGGGGCAAAGACTGTGTCTTTTGTTTATTTGTTTTTAAATTCCTTTAGAGCAATGGTTTTCAACTATTAGTGATTTTGCCCCCCAGGTGTACTTTGGTGGTGTCTGGAGACATTTTTGGTTGTCATAAGCAGGTGGATGAAGATGTGTTATTGCATCTAGTAAGCAGAGGCAAAGGATGATGCTAAACATCCTACAATGCCCAGGACAGGTTCCCCTCCCCCACAAAAAAAAAGACGACTTTTCTGACCTCAAATATCTATGGGTTGAGAAGCTACATCAGTAGCAGCTGCATCAAATAGGGCAGTCTATCCCCCATTTTAGCATTATAGTGCATCGCCAAATGGTCATACTACTTACAGTAGCTGTGATGAGGACCATAGTTCTTCGCTCTCAGTGTCCCATGTCGTGGGATAGTCTTGGGGGGAAGTGGCCTTTTACAAAAGGCGAATTTACAGTGACGTCTGCAGACCACAGTAATTGTCCATGACCCCTGGCTGAAGTGTGGGTTACCTGAGTTACTGTTTTTCTGTCTTCAACCAGAAAAATATGGGCAAGGTAAGCACTCCAGAAAGCTATGGGAGAGAAGTTTGCTCAGCTGACCCCCGGAGAATCTCACCCTGACTTTTGTTGGGGTTTCCCTGTAAGTCAGGCATTGCCAGGCTTCTGAGCAAGACAGGCCTGTGAGGTGGTGGAACTACTCTTGCTGGGGACGGAGGAAAGGGGCTGTTGGTGTGCACTGAGGGATGGTCCAGCAGTCTCTGGGAGGGTCTCCGTGGTGACAAGTAGAGCCAAGCTTCCTGGGGTTGAATCCTGGCTCCTCACAAACCAGCTCTGTGAACTTGGGCCAGTTATTTAACCTCTCTAGACCTCAGTTTCTTCTACTTGTGAAATGGAGAGTGGATAACACCTTAATAGGTTCTTTGTAAGGATTTAAGAGAGTGAATATATGTGAAGTTCTTAGAGCTGTACCTGCCAGAGTCAACACTTAGCGTGTCAGATATTGATGGTGGTGGTTGAGTGACTAAGTTGTGTCCAAGTACACTCCATGCTACCCCATGGACTGTAGCCCTCGCCAAGTTCCTCTGTCTGTGGGATTTCCTACACAGCTGTCAAATATGAGTACATAAGGCATTCTCAGATACCCAACTGTGCGGCCCATCTGGGTGGGAGCAAAAGGGCCCTGTTTCTAAGAGCTTTCAGGGCAGGTGGGTTCTGGCCCATTTATGTTCTCTGTCTGATGTCAGATTAGAGCGGAAGACAGGGAGGATAGAAAGCTGGAAGGTTCCTAAAGGTGAGGAATAAGGAAGCATCCTCACTGCTCCCTCCAACTCCTAAAACCTTCTCTTTCCCTGGGCAGAGGAGACCCACTTTTGAACTCTTCTCCTAACTTGCTTTCCTCTTGATCCTCTGGGGAGGAGGTAGCAACCCCGTTGGGTGGGTGGGTCTTTGGGATGCCTGGGCTGTTTTGGTGCGCCTTCGTTGAAGCGCCCTCCTTGGGAAGGCATGAGAGACACAGTTGCACTGAACAGTCGTAGCATTAGTTCAAACCTCTTTTCCTTGTAGAAGCCTGGTCCCCTTTCCATTGGCACCTCCCCTGGAGGGCAGAATTGCAGAGGTTCCAAGGGCAGTTGCTGAGGCCACATATGCTGAAGTTGGCTTGTGAGATGCTTGCTCACACTTCCTCACATCTGCCGCAGACTCTGGCTTCCCACTGGGGGAACCACTTGAGGTTCCTTGTGCTATTGAGTCATAGAGCTGGGTCATAGTATGTTTCAGCCACACTGACCCTGGAGTTTCAATGAAGTGAATGGTCATTCTCCCTATTTTTTTTTTTTTTTGGCACATTGAATGTAGAGTCCCTGGCCATTTTGGTTCTCAGCAGAGAGCTCTTTGCCCTTTATATATAGATTTTGGGCTGTCCAGTTTGGCCTCTTCTGATACTAGGGTGCCTGGGGTTCTTGACAAAGCCAGAGAGGACCCTCTGTGGGGACCCACGCTCTACTTGTCTCGTTCCTGTACAGCCTTTGTCTTGTTTAGATTGTCATGGCTAGAAAATCTCCTTTTCCCCGGAAGTGTCATGCTTTTTGCATTTTTGTCTGTGGGATCTCTAAGCACTTCCTTAATAGTCCTTCCCTGGAGTGGTGTTGTTGTCGTTCAGTCGCCCAGTCATGTGTGACTCTTTGGGACCCCATGGACTGTAGCACACCAGGCCCCCCTTTCCTCACCATCTCCCTAAGTGTGCCCAAGTTCTTGTCCATTGCATCAGTGATGTCATCCAGCCATCTCATCCTCCAGTGCCCTCTTCTTCTGCTGTCAATCTTTCCCAGCATCAGGGACTTTTCCAATGAGTTGGCTATTCACATCAGATGACCAAAATACTGGAGCTTCAGCTTTAGCATTGGTCCTTCCAATGAGTATTCAGGGTTGATTTCCTTTTAAAATCAAAGATTTTGTTTGACTGGTTTGATCTTCTTGCTGTCCTAGGGACTCTCAAGTGTCTTCTCCAGCACCACAGTTCGAAGGCATCAATTCTTTGGCACTCTGCCTTCTTTATGGTCCAGCTCTCACAACCGCACCTGACCACTGGGAAGACTATAGCCTTGACTATATGGACCTTTGTTGGCAGAGTAATCTTGGAGTTAATGAAGAGAGTGAGTCAGGTCTGAGGACCTGGCTCTGGGAAACCTTGGTACCTACCCACCCAGCCTACTTCTCTCTCCTCAGCTTAGCAGCCGTGTCCTGGAGGCTTGGATATAATCTATGTTCTCGGAAGGCTTTATTCCCAACTTCTTCCTTCTGGCATCTCCCTATTGTCTGATAAAGGAGTGAAGCCAGAGAAGCTGTTGAACAGCTTTAATTTGGGCTAAATAAGGGAATCTGAAGCTGTCACTTTCCCTTTTTCCCATTTGAAGGACTTTTTCCTCCCAAATTTTCTTGTTTCAACCCCTTCTAATGAAGTCTTCCAGCCATTTCCCATCAGTTCGCTTTTCCCCTCAATCCCCAAAGGTCTTAAAATAGCAAACGTGCACCACTTACTAAGTGCTGGACTCTGTCTAGGAACTTGACCACAACTCAGGCCCCCTCAGGCAGCCTCCAGGACAGCCATTATTGCTGCCTGTTAGTCAGAGGAAGACACCAAGACACAGAAAGGGCAGTGCCTTGCTCAAGGGCAAGCCAGCATTCAAACCCTGGCGGTCTGATTCCAGAGCCCTGGCCTCTGGCCCCAGCATGGGTCTGCCTGGGACAACTAGGGACGGCCAGCTGTCTTTCAGTTTCACAGGGTTATGAAGCTGGTGTCCATTGAAAGAGACCTTTGAGCTCATTTGTCCAAACCCTGCATTTAACACGTGAGGAAAGCAGGTGTCTTGTCCTAAGGGACCAGCCAGGAACCCAGTTTCACGCCCTGCCCCATCCTGTTTCCTTTCAGCACCGTTGGTGTAGCATGAGCCCTTCCCATCATTCAGATGTGGACTTCCCAAGAACCACAAGCAGAATTTGCTCTGTGGCCTATTCCTATGATACCCCATTTTTTTTTGGTCCAAACTGTATCCCTTGAGAGTAAAAGGGGACATTGTTAACAGTTATGCTGCTACCACACCGGGCGGATTATCCTGGGCAAACTGGGATATGTGGTTGCCCTGCTTATTGTGGGTGTGACGAGGGTGGATGGGAAGGTCTGGGGCTGGACATGGTACAAATGGACAGACCCAGAGGGGTTTGCTCCAGTAGGTGACAGTGGGCAGCACACAGGAATGGGGAGTTTAGATCCCCCTGTGGGAATCTGGGCTCAGGCGCAGAGTCTGGTCCCTGGTATAGGGCTGTCCAGAGGAGGCAGAGTAAGGGATCTGGGGGACAGGCCAGGGCAGCCAGGTAGATGGAGAGGAAGCTCTGCGGCCAGGATCATATGCAGTGCGGGCCCAGGCCTGAAGAACAAAGCCAGGCTCTGAGCACTGGGGCAGTCTGCGGTGGCCAGCGCTTGTTACTCTCCCACTCTGCTCCTTGGTGTTCCCTTTGCCCCTCTGTGTCCCCATAACAGATGTGTCTGGAGCGCCTGCTGTATCTCAGTACTGAAATAAGGCTGGTATCACAGACACCAAGTTGGGAACCTGCAGTCAGTGCCTTCAGTCTTCTGGGACCAGTGAGAGCAAGAGACGCTTTTTAGTCAAAAGGTGGTGTAACCAGCTGGGAACTTGGGGAAGATATCTGTGGAGAGGCCATTTGTATTGGGCCCCTGAAGAACAACTGGGAATTTGTTGGGCCAGAGTAGGAGAACATTCTAGGTACGGGGTCAACACACATCTCTAACCTTTTCAAGAAAAACAACAACAACTCAGAATTGTATTGATGTGTGCGATTTAAGTGATTTCGAATCTCTGCCTTATTGTAGTGAAAGAAACTGCTTGCTATCTGTCCTTACTGCCTCAGTTTGTAATTAGTTGTTGACATATTTGCCTCCTACTGATAGTCTGAGCATTTGCAGGCAGAAGGCTCTCCTTTATCCCAGTATCCTAAGTGCCTGGCACACTCAATTCAGCAGTCAGTATGTGTGGCAAAAAGAACTGTTGCAGGGTCATGCACACCTGGGACATGTTATTCCTTTGAACTGATGTCCTATAGTCTGAGGATAGGAGGGTTCCAGGACAGGGATCCAAAGGCCTGTCTCCTGGCCCCCTGACAGGTGCTGTTGCGGGCAGTCTGTCTGGCTGTAACTTGATGCAGCTGAGAACAAGAACTGGAAGAACAGGAAACCCCGTGGCTCACGCGCAGCAGGATCCTGGAGGAGTGGCCTGTGAGCCTGGCTCCACACTCACCCTGCCCTCAGGGCTGTGAGTGTGTCAGCTGCCATCTCCCTGAGGTGGCATGATGACCCTCGTGGGGGTCTGCTTTGTCCCATCTGAAAAAGTATCAAGGCAGATCTGCAGCTTTTGGTTAGCTGCGTTTCAGAGGACAGGAGCCTTAAAGAACGCAGAGTCTACTGTGTCTTTTCCTCCCCAACTCATCCTTTCTTTTCTGTTATCTTATCGGGAACACCTGGCCTTGGCTTGGCAACTTTACAGGATAAACCTGCTGCTGTTTGTACAAACTTGGTCCTCCCAGGAGGAGTCTGTGAAGACTTTAGTATGAATGAGGTCACAGATAGCAGTTACCTAGCTTTCCCTGGATGAGTGCACACCTGTGCCCCAGGTCAGGGCATTCATCTGGCCTGGATGTTACGGGACCTGTTAGGAACTTGGCCTATGGTTTGGGGAAGCTTCTTCAGATCTTAGTTTCCTTGTCAATGATTTGCAGTAAAACACTGGCAAAGGAATAATGTGAAAACATGAAATTCTTTCGAAACTAAGTTGCAAGCATATGTTAGCACATAGACTCACCGGAAGGCTTTGTGTGGCTGCATTTAGGTTATGGCTTTCCCCTCCGATTTGACCTCTTTGGCCCTACCATGTGCCAAAGACTAGGACCTAGTCAGTACCTTGTCATTTTTCCTTCCTTTATTTTTAGAGTGAAGTATAATTTGCATAGAGAACTGAGAACACTAAGTAACCACCACCTAGATCCAGTAACAAATTATTACCAGCAATAGCAAGCATGCGTGTGTGTGTGTGTGTGCATGCGCGCTAAGTCACTTCAGGTCGTTGGGCTCTTTGCGACCCTATGGACTGTACCAGGCTCCTCTGTCCATGGGATTCTCCAGGCAAGAATACTGGAGTGGGTTGCCATTTCCTTCTCCAAGGGATATTCCCGATCCAGGGGTTGAACCCACATCTCGTGTGTCTCCTGCATTGGCAGGCAGGTTCTTCACCACTAGCACCACCTAGGAATCCCCTAATAGCAACTACGTGTACTCCATGCTAAGTTGCTTTAGCTGTGTCCAACTCTGTGCAATGGTATGGACTGTAGCCCTCCAGTCTCCTCTGTCCATGGGATTCTCCAGGCAAGAATACTAGAGTGGGTTGCCATGCCCTCCTCCAGGGGTTCTTCCCAACCTAGGGATTGGACCCAGGGTTTGAACCGGAGTTTCTTATGACTCCTGCATTGGCAGACAGGCTCTTTACCACTAGCGGCAGCTGGGAAGTCCCAACAGCAAGTATCAGTTCAGTTCAGTGGCTCAGTGGTGTCCGACTCTTTGTGACCCCATGAACCGCAGCACGCCAGGCCTCCCTGTCCATCACCAACTCTGATTCACATCCATCGAGTCTGTGATGCCATCCAGCCATCTCATCCTCTGTCGTCCCCTTCTCCTCCTGCCACCAATCCCTCCCAGCATCAAAGTCTCTTCCAATGAGTCAACCCTTCGCATGAGGTGGCCAAAGTACTGGAGTTTCAGCTTTAGCATCATTCCTTCCAAAGAACACCCAGGGCTGATCTCCTTCAGAATGGACTGGTTGGATCTCCTTGCAGTCCAAGGGACTCTCAAGAGTCTTCTCCAACACCACAGTTCAAATGCATCAATTCTTCGGCACTCAGCCTTCTTCACAGTCCAACTCTCACATCCATACATGACCACAGGAAAAACCATAGCCTTGACTAGACGGACCTTAGTCGGCAAAGTAATGTCTCTGCTTTTGAATATGCTATCTAGGTTGGTCATAACTTTTCTTCCAAGGAGTAAGTGTCTTTTAATTTCATGGCTGCAGTCACCATCTGCAGTGATATATCCCCCACTAAATGTAGTCACTATCCTGACTTCTACTGGCATAGATCTGTTTCTGTACTTATTAAAAATGGACTCATATGATCTGTTCCCTTCTGTATCTGGCTTCTTTTACTCAACCTTATATTGTGAGATTCATCTACATAGGCATGTAGTGACAGGTGGCGCATTCTCATTGCTGTAGAGTACCCTGCCCCTGCCCCTCCAGCCCTGTTTTAACTGTAGTTGAGTTAAAGCAGATGAAACTAGCCAAAGTCCTTCACTTCAAGGGGGTGTGGTCCTTCCTAACTTTCTTCCTAGAGACTAGGTTATACAGCCCTGGAGTCTGTCCTTACATATTATTTAATATATATACACCTGATTGTATCTTTGGGACAAATACAAAAGTGCCAGGAAAGTTGAAATTCAGTCTGTTGGTTTGCTTAGGGGCTAGAAGAATCTAAAACATAGGAATTAGCTAGTGTTCATTCAGCAGCTCTTGGAGAGAAGATTCTAGGTACTAAATCAGAAATACCCGAAGACTGGAGAAAGCAGTTTGGCAGTACAGCAGTACCTCAGGGTGTCCCTGTGTCCTCGGGCCAACTATGCTTACGGAGTTGCTTTCTTATCCAACTTGGTCACTTGAATTTGCCCTTCTACCAGGAGGGTGTATCCTGTAGGAATGACTGATGAGCATTTGCTTGTTCGTGTATTGTTTATTTTCTGCCTGCTTACTAAAAGGATTAGATGATATGGTTTAACTTTCATTGAAAGGACTTCTAGAATAAGAGTCATGGAACAGGCAGGAATGATTAAAACTTAGTTCATTAAAGTTGAGTACAGAGCCCTGAGCTTCCTAATAGCCAAAGCAAACCTCCCCCATCCCCACCCCGCCAAAAAAAAAACCCACCACAACAACAACCAAAACTGACTCTTCTTGAGTCAGTTGTTTTAATTTCATCGGCCTGTATCAGGAAGTATAGTGACTCTGGGCAGCAAGACTTTCTCCTGACACTAAATTCCCTGTAGGGAATTGACTGGCCAGTGAACAACACGCCAATTTCATGCAATGGGATGATCTTTATGATTCTCCCTTCCTGTGACTCCTTGATTAAAGGTGACTAGGATTAAGTCCGGAAAAGGCAATGGCAACCCACTCCAGTACTCTTGCCTGGCAAATCCCATGGACGGAGGAGCCTGGTAGGCTGCAGTCCATGGGGTCGCTAGGAGTCGGACACAACTGAGCGACTTCACTTTCACTTTTCACTTTTATGCACTGGAGAAGGAAATGGCAACCCACTCCAGTGTTCTTGCCTGGAGAATCCCAGGGACGGGGGAGCCTGGTGGGCTGCCATCTATGGGGTCGCACAGAGTCAGAAACGACTGAAGCAGCTTAGCAGCTAGCAGCAGCATCAGCCCAGAAGCAATCTCCTCTGAATGCTAGTCTCACAGGCCGCTTTCTCATACCTGTGACACTTCACATGGGCCATTTTACATTAACACCCACCTTCCATTCATTTCAGAAACACTGAGTCTACAATGAGTTGAGTTCTGTGCTATATCTTATAAAGTCCTAGAGAACAGGAATCTTGATTTCTTTAAAAAAATTTAAAAAACATTTGTGTGTGTGTGTGCGTCAGTTGAACCTTGAACAACATGGGTTTGAACTGTATGGGTCCACTTATGTGTGGATTTTTTCAATAATAATGTGCTATAGTACTATACTACTGCATTATTCACAGTTGGTTGAATCTGTGGATGTGAACTATATATGAGTGCCAACTGTGGAGGATCAGCAACCTGCGTGTAGTTCAAAGACCCACTGTATATATATTTAGAGTGTATAATTCAGCAGCATTAAGTACATCACATTGTTGTACAACTATCACCACTATCTCTGCAATTGATTTCTTTTAAAATTATATTCTTGTGTACTATAGTGCTTTGCATGTAATTAATTTTCAACAAAGGCTTAAAATGGGAGAAACTTGGGTCAGGGATTCAGCAATTGAATGATAGAAAAGAATCTTACAGATTTAGATGTTGAAATTTAAGGTTTCTTCTATACTTTCTTTTGAGACCTCTTAAAGTATTCAAGGTAGGATTTATGGCACTTTATGTAACGAACTGTCAACGTTGGAATATTGTTCTTTCCTGGATGTAAGTAGTTTGATGAGGACCATTTCTTCCCTGGGACCTGTTAGGTTGGCCTCAGGGAAGGTCACTTAGTTGAAATTGGCCTGCAAGATAACAGTGGAACGGTTCTTAAGGATGCTTGGGGGTAGGATTGTCATTTACTATTTCTGACAATATAGTAAGGGATCTGAGTGATCCAGATTCTAGTTTCAACTCTGTGACCTTGGTCAAGGCTGTTCCCCTGACCTTAGTTTCTGTGTTTCCTTTCTGGCTCTCAGCTCCAGGACTTTCCTTTCTGGGCTTCCTCATACCTAACTGGGGCTGTGTCTGCCACACCTGAGCCATTTCACACTTTGAACTGGAGCCTCTGCAACAGTGATCTTCTGCTCCCTCCATCCCTTGCATTGTGGCTATGACACAGTTTCTCCTTTTAGTGCTACTCTGGAGGAAACTGTGGGCGCTTAAGGAGATGAGCTTTCCATCTGGCTGTGTTGTTCAGTGGCTCAGTCGTGTCCGACTCTTTGTGACCCCATGGGCTGCAGCATACCAGGTTTCCCTGTCCTTCACCATCTCCTGGAACTTACTCCGACTCATGTCCATTGAGTCGGTGATGCCATCCAACTATCTCATCCTCTGTCGTCTCCTTCTCCTCCTGCCTTCATTCTTTTTCAGCATCAGGGTCTTTTCTAATGAGTCAGTCCTTTGCATCAGGTGGCCAAAGTATTGGGGCCTCAGCTTCAGCATCAATCCTTCCAATGAATATTCAGGACTGATTTCCTTTAGGATTGTCTGGTTTGATCTTCTTTCAGTCCAAGAGACTCTCAAGAGTCTTCTCCAACACCACAGTTCAAAAGCATCAATTCTTTGAGACTTAGCTTTCTTTATGTGTCCAACTCTCACATCCATACATGACTACTGGAAAAACCATTGCTTTGACTAGATGGACCTTTGTTGGCAAAGTAACGTCTCTGCTTTTTAATATGCTGTCTAGGTTGGTCATAGCTTTTCTTCCAAGGAGCAAGCGTCTTTTAATTTCATGGCTGCAGTCACCATCTGCAGTGATTTTGGAGCCCAAGAAAATAGTCTGTCACTGTTTCTATTGTTTCCCTGTCTATTTGCCATGAAGTGATGGGACCAGATGCCATTATTTTAGTTTTTTGAATGTTGAGTTTTAAGCCAACTTTTTCACTCTCTCTTTTACTTATCTTTAGCTAAGCCTGAAGTTACTATTCTCCACCTAGATGGGGGCCTTAGTTCTTGCAGAAAAACTCAGGAGAACTCAAGAGATAATTGTTATGTGTATCCCTTGAGGAGGAACCAAGACCCTGCTTTATTGCCACACTGTTATTTCTTGGCTGCTCCTCCTTTGTTTCCAAATTCCCTCCCTTCCCTAGTTAGTAACTGTTTGAATCTGTTCTTTAGAACTCTGGGGAAGTCTAGGAGGGATGCCTTTTTTCCTGCAAACATGAACAGGGGACTTGTACCTGGGAAGGTCCCACAGGGTCCTGCTTGTTTTCAGTTTCTCTTTAGAACTTCTCTTGCCTGAACACACAGTTCTAGAGAGGAGGCAGGCAGAGACTAGTGTGTTATGCGAAGTAAGAAATTGACCAAAATTGCCCAATGAGGAATTTCTAGTCTTGAGATTGCTAAATAGATGTGTCTAAAACTACTATCTCTCTTTAATACACACCCTTGCCTCTGGTTAGGCAAGTGACCTTCTCATACTGCAACCAAGCTTTGCTTCTGGCCTGCCTTTTTATCCCCAGCCTGGAATGCCCCCTCCTTTCCATCTTTTTTCCTAATAGAGGTTTAAAGAGAAGTGATCCAGGGTGTTAGGCCACACACACACCACAGAAAGAGAAGGAAAAATTTAGGGAAACAGCTCCTGTTTTACTAACCCCAGTGTGACTAAGTAGGGTTAAGAAATGTCTTTGAGGGTTCCACTTGGCACAGGGGAGTCTGGGAGAAAAAGAGGAAAGGGGATAGACAAAAAGGTTAGATATTAATAGATAGCTTTACATTTGCCACCTCATTTATGCCAGTGACTCTGCTGTGAGTGTTAGTCCTCCCGTTTTATAAGGAGGAAACTGGGACTCAGATGCCTGTACAAATGCTAGAGCCAGGATTTGAACACTGATTTTTCTGATGCCACAGCCTACAGTTCCCCACCACCAGCTACTAAATAAGGGATAACCTGAATGATTCTACTGTGATAGCTTCCAATAACTGAAACTTTTCCCCAACAAGTTCAAATTTGTCTTTGCAACTCTCAACACCCAGGATTGATGAAAAATTATTTCACAGTTTAGCCTAATGTCTTAAGTACTGACTTTCAAAGATCCCAGGCAGAACGTGGTAACAAATGACCTTGAGCAGTGTTGACTAGAACACAGTCCATTATCACATTATTGGTAAGGTAGATACCAGCACCCGGACAGTAATAAAGGTGTCAGTTTGATTAGTCTGGAATGGGTCTTTGGGATTCTTAGCCAAGTTCGGAAACTCTTATCCCAAGTGGCAGAACATAGATAGAAGTTATCAGAAAGTAGATTTATCGCAGAGAAGAAACTTTCTAACAACTAGAACTGACCAACAGTAGAAGCTAACCAGTTTTGAGAAGTGAGGAGCCTGTCATGCTTGGAAGCATTCAGATCTAGGCCTGATGCCTACTGGGGTGAGAGGGACAAAGGAGATAAACTCAAATGCTGTCTACGTTCAATGGGATTTTGAATTGTCATTACCCCAAGGTTCTTTCTAAGAGTTAGTATTTTTTAGCCATAGTGTTACTGTGCTGTGTACATTTGGTAACTCCTAGATGACATTCTCCTATGACTTTGGGCCTTGCTTGTGTTCCCTCCCTCGGGTTGCACTGTGAGTGACAGTTGGCGGGATTCTGCATTTACTTCCTTCCCAATCCAGGAGAAAGGTCTTCATATGGAGGCTGCTTCTTGCTTCCGACTCCTGCTTCCCTTGGCTACCCTCGACTCAATGCAGCAGTGCTGGCCAAGGCTGGTGGGCCTCAGTGGTGTGTTTAGGAAGTTAATAGCAGGTGATTAATCATTCCTTCCTCAGTGGCCCTAAGAAACTCAGGGTGGATACATCATCATGTCCATCATTATGGCCCGAAGAGAGGAAGTTTGGGCCAAGGTGCTGTAGTTGCATTTTTCATAGCTGTCCTGTATCCTTTTTCTTGGTCTCATCTGATAGAGATGTAAATCAAAGTACTTTGATGATAAATCAAAGTACTGAGGTCATCCAAGAAGCTGCAGAGCAGAGAGTCCCCACCCAGATGAGGAGGGTTCACAAGAAAAGTGAGGGTGATAGTCCTAAGGGCCTAGCTTTAGAGCCAGACACCTGTGCTCCTCCCCGAGTGAGCTATAAAACAGGGATATAGAAGTTTTACAAAAGAACAATGGACGTCATGTCAGTAAACTGTAGGATGGGTTTTGGGAGGTAAGAAATACTTGGTAAATGTTTAGCTACTATAATGGTGATCATCATGACCATTTTCATCTGTTACTGAACACTGAAGAATGATTATAATCTCTTGGGTGAAGGGCAACATGATTTGAGTAAAGTCTGACCCTTTAACTTGTCAGGTCCTTTTGAGAGTTAAGGATGAGGAGTGTTGACTAGATTTCCAACAAGCCTTGTAGCAGCTTAAACATCAAAGTTAAATTAAGCATGACCACAGTAGAATTATGGCCATCCTAACTTGGTCTTTTGTGTACATGAGCTCACACTCCAAGAAGTGATAGGGCAGCTCCTTAACAGGGCAGCATCACAGGCTCAGCTTTCCCACAAAGGAACATCCGGAGCCATCTATGGAGGCAGGAGTGGGTGGCAGCAAGGCTTCTAGGCCTCCCTTCTTTTGGGGAAAGCAGTAATCCCAGGAACTGGGGAGCCTGGTGGGCCGCCATCTATGGGGTTGCACAGAGTCGGACACGACTGAAGCAACTTAGCAGCAGCAGCAGCAGCAGTAATGCAGGAACTCCAACTTAGTCACATGTCAAAATCATGATAACGTCCAGAGATATGCAGCCCTCTGACCTGCCAGGGCAGCCCTGTGCATGTCTGTGTGGTGGGATGACTGGTTCAGAAGATGGCCTTTAGTGGATGTGGCCCGCCTACACGCATTGTAGTGCCATTTGAGCCGTATAGACTTTGCTGTTCAGCAGAGAGGGGCATTCATCTAGCAGAGTGGACAAAAGCACAGTGGGCTGCCCCGTCCAGTCCTGGCTTAATCTTTTGCATCTGTGTGATTTGGGGCATGTTGCCTTCCCCTTTCAGTTGAATGGAGAAAATGACACCTCAAAGGGTTGTTATGAGGATTCAATGAGTTAATGGGTATAAGACCTTGAGAACAGGTTTTGCTGAAGGGTTTGCTGTTATCACTGTTGCCTGTGAGGCTGTACTTGGATGTGGCTTGGCTTTAGCCCTTGTTTGGTCTGGTGGCTGGGACTTGTACATTAGCACTGAGATGCATTAAGCCCTAATGTGTTCCTTGGCCAAGGCCGGCGTCACTGAGTCTGAAACAGGAGACCTCTGTGGTGATTATAGTTGCTCTGGGCCCAGAGTCTCCTGCGTTTTGTCTCCCACTGTGCCAGTAGGGAGAGAGAGGACTTGTCTGAGACTATACGCTTTTTCCTCCTGGGAGCCTCACATGTCGTTGTAGGGGAGGCCAACCCCTCAAGAACACCCTGGCTCCCCAGTATTGTAGGAAGCCCAGATCAGTGACCCTGCTCGGGGAAGTGGGCTAGTGCCCTACAGACCTGGGAGGCTAAGGCAAACGGGGGGTTTGCCATGAATCTAAGGTGCCATGAACCTGAAAGTAGGAAATAGAGTGGATGATTGAAGTCTTTCTGATTTAGACCAAAGGAGTTAGATGTCTTCAGTAGCTCTCTAATAAATGCTGGCAGCAGGGGAACTTGGGGATGTCCTCATTTCTGCATATTTCAAACTCTCTGTGACAAGCCTGGCCCCTCTGCTGGCGGGGGAGGGAGTGGAGGAGTGGCCGAGGGGCTTTCACTACTCTAGCCCTGCTTCGTCCTTTTCCATCCCACGTGAGGATTGTGTCTGCCAATTTTTTTCTATTTTAACCACATGCACTTACGAAGAGGGGTGCGCTGATTAACCACAGTCTTTCCTTCGTCTTGCTTACAGCTTCTTTCAGCATTTTATCCAGTCTCTGATGTTTCAACTTGTGGGATTTTAGAAGAATGATGAGAGATTAGTAGTGGTCAGGATGTTTGAAATGATCTGAGAAGGGCCAATCTCATAATTCCTCAGGAGAGAGGTATGGACCCCAAACCCCACAGGGAGTTAGGATGTGGCCTGCAAGAGAGAACCTGTGAGTAAGAGGACTGTTTCTCTCGCTCTCTGTCTAATTCTTCCCACCCCCCAACCCAAAAGAGGGCAATGGGTCTGTTCTTTCCTTAAAGTATTAAACAACTTTTGCTGTTCCTCTGAGAATCTCAAGCTTCAAAATTTGTTTAAAACCTTTGGTTTTTAACTTAGAACCAAAAAAGTTTGGTTCTAAGAAGATCTGACCAAAAAAAGTGCTGGAAAATAGAACAGTCTGTTAATACTAATGAGCACATTTGTCAGGGGAAGCTAATTATAAATGTTTATGCTTCTTGGTCAGAGTTGGGCAAAGGACAGGGGGGCGTTTACTTCTGTTTCCCACAGGAGTACCAGTGGTAGTGGTCATCAGCCAAATCAAGCCTGGGAGCTGGAAAGAACAGGGTCTCTTCACCCCCCAGTTTGCTGATGAGGCTGGGAGTCCCAGGTCCACCACCCTCATACCTTGAGGGCATAGCTGTAGCCTGGTCCAAGGGTCCTGATTCTACCCCCATCTCCATGGCCAGCAACCCCACCTGGCCTGGAGGTTGCTGCTGAGAACAGGGATAGTGTGGAAACTTGAGTGCCTCCTTGGATGGATTTCTATCAGATCTTTTTCTGATAGAAGAACACTGGGAATATCCACACCCAGAGCAGACGAGAGCCTTCAAGAAGCAGGCTGTCTGAGGGGGACTGCTGTTGTTTCTCCTTCTCCCAGTGTTAAATCTGGGAAAAGTTTACAGAAATTTATGTTGAAAACAAGACAAATGAAATGACTAGGGAGAGCCGCGTCTGCCTCTGAGCATGGGGGAGGCCCTTTGCTTTGCCATGTATATCAAGCCTCTGCCAACGTGCCACCCACTGTGCTGGGCTTCAGGGCTGCAAGCATGAACAAATAGTCATGGTTCTTGCCCTTGGCGCTTGTGGTCTGGACACTAATGTATGTTTCCAAATTGAGGTTGGTGATATGAAGGGAAAAGTCTGAGTTCGTAGAAAAAGCAGGGAGGCCTGATTGTTTTCTTAGGAAGATCCGAGAAGGCCTCTGTGCAGAGACCTGAAGGATTGGTAAGGGATCTGTAGATGAAGAGCAGAGTGAGGTGTTGTGTGGCCCGTGTGTACGGTCTTGCAGGCAGGGAAGGGCATGGTTGGTGTGTTGGGGGACTGAGCCAAGGCTGGTGTGCACAAGGAGTGCAGAGGCACCGGTAAGACGAGCAGTGGGCGAGGCCAGGCTGTATGGTAGGGCCTGGGGAGGGTTTCAGATTTGGTGCCAATGGGAGGTCGCAGAAAGGGTTTAAGCATGGGAATAGTGTAGACTCTGTCTGGGGATGGGAAATGGCTGGCAGAAAGAAAAGCAGAATCAGGGACTCTTATTAGTCTAGGGAGGAGGCGATGGCTGCTTGGCCTGTGGTGAGGGGCAATAGGGTTGGCACAACTGGCCTTGAGTGCAGAGGACAAGAGATGAGCCTCTCCCCTAGTTGGCCTTTCCCCTGGTCTTTGCCATTCTCCAGAAATAAAACTAGACCATTTTCCTAATTTTAATTCTTATTTATTTATTTATTTTTTTAAACAAAGTCCTGTCACAGATTCTGGTTCAACAGTCTTTAATAATAACCTTCTGTCCCTAATAGATTTTACCCTTTTGAGAAGCTGAATGATGTTCCATGACATAAATGAATAACACAATTCACTTAGTATATATGTCGCTAATTCACTTTCCCCTTTTTCAGGTTGACCAGTATCTCTACCACATGCGTCTTTCTGATGAAACTCTTCTGGAGATTGCTAAGCGGTTTCGTAAGGAGATGGAGAAAGGGCTTGGAGCCACCACTCACCCCACAGCTTCAGTAAAAATGCTGCCTACTTTTGTGAGGTCTACTCCAGACGGGACAGGTACTATACCCACGGGGAGGGGTCTGGGAGCTCCTTTGCCTGGGGGAGACTTGAATGACTGTGCTCAGGGACCCAAAGGGCTATATACATCAGTGATGGTACTTTGGTTTTAAGCCTCAGAAGCCAACGCTGGCTAATTTAAGCATGTAGGGATTTGAATGGAAGTCTGTGGCACGGGATAGAGGGCAAGACTGGGAAAGGAGGCAGCCCTGTCAGTCAAGGGAGAAGTAAATCTTTGTCATTCCTGCTGGGGTACTGCTATCGGCCATTTGATTCCATCCATGGCTCGGTAATGGCAACCCACTCCAGTACTCTTGCCTGGAAAATCCCATGGACAGAAGAGCCTGGTAGGTTACGGTCCATGGGGTCGCAAAGAGTCAGACGCAACTGAGTGACTTCACTTTCACTTTATACCTTCACAGAGACTGCATACAGCGAGGGTCATAAATAGCAAATATGCATAAGATGCTTACGGCCATACACCTTGGCAGTCACTCTTGAGCCCACCTAACCGGTACATTCCACAGGCTTGCTGGAGAATCACTGTGGTACAGATTGTTCTAGATTGTTTCTTGAACTCCATGAATAAAGGCTACTAGAAATCCAAATAAACCTGGGAAAATGTAAAAGAGACATGGTACATATTAAGGTATGAAAGTCTCTGAAATTGTGCAATTAGAACTTGTCAAGCTTTGTTTTATCCCCTTATTTGGATACAGTCTGTATTTCATGATGCGCTTCCCCAAACGTGATTTAACTAAACTGGAGACAAGGGTCATGGGGAGACTGAAGATGGAAGGTGGGTTCGGCCTTGCATGCACACCTGAGACACGGAGTCTTTCTTCAGTGATATGCACTGGGGAGTAGCTGAAAGTTTTTGAGAGGTGTGAGCAGAGTGGTCTTGGGAACGCACATTGTCAACAGTTTATGTAGAGTGTGTGCGCGTGTGGGGTGATGGGTGGTTAGTAGAGCGCGGGGCATGGCCCTGGTGGAGTGTAGCGGGCAGAGACTCATACCAGGGTGTGGAGCACAGCTGTCCCAGGGTGGCAGCATCCTCAGAGAAGGGAATGGAACTAAGTTGTGCCAGTACTTTCTGCAGACAAACTTGCCACACAGCTTGTTTCATTTAATCTTCATGACAACCCTCCATTTTAAAGTACCTCTGGGGCCATGAGGAGCGAAGGATGTGTGATGGCTACCTGCATATAGAGGATGAGAGAAAGAGCCTGGAGGCAGCTGCCAGGGTAGTGGAGGAACTAGGGAGTACAGAGTCTGAGCCACACGAGAGGAGATGAGGCCAGGAAGGCGATGGCTGGTGAAGATCCGTACTTGCAGAGAAGCTCCAGGGGTGGGGAAAGGCACAGGACAGGCCTTGTCCATGCACCACGTGCTCTCAGTGTTTCCATCACGTCTGTGTCCCTGAGGCTCACTTTTCTATAGTCCCCGAAAGAGATACGTGTTTGCTAAAGCACTGGGGCCCAGCGCTGAGGGTGTGGCCTTGTCCAGGAGTGTTCTGAGTGAGGGTGTCTCAGCCTTTCAGGGAGCTCCTTGAGTTGAGGAGCCTCCCCCAGTTCTCCTGTGTCTCTTGCGTGCCCCCTCTGGAACCGTGCATTTCCTCTGCCTGCCACTTGCTCTGACTGGCAGCCACACCCAATTTTACTGTTTTTATTTGACATTCTGATAAATTTACTAGCTCTTTTAGTCCAGGGACCTTGTCTTTGTTTCAGGCACTAGCACTAAGCAAGTATCCTAAATATTGGGATTTTTCTGAGCACTTAATGTAGTAATTTATTTACTTTTCACAAAACCCTATAAGATATGTACAAATTTTACCTCCTTTTTTTTTTTTTAAGATGAGGAGTTGGGAGCCTGAATGGTCAGATAATTTGTCTACGGTCACACAGCTAATGAGAAGCTGAGTCAGGATTCAAACTCATAAATGCCAAAGGCGAGGCATCGGGGCTGCTGCCCTTGTTCCATCATGTGCGTGCGTGCACATGTGAGCCTGTCCACTCAGCAACAGAGCACGCCGCACATGCTCAGTTGAAGTTTTTTGAAATGGAGTTGGGGGTGGATGTCTGGCCTGGATTATAGGCAGGTGAATAAGCTTATTGGGGAGAATTAGGTATGCGGGCAGCTTTCTCTGTTCTTGTTGCTTTCCTGAGATTGGAGCATGGAGATCTCCCCTTGCCTCTTAGAGTTTGAACCCATCGCTATACTGTGTGATCATAGATTCTACCGTGCTAATGGAGACAGCACCTAACATGTAAAAGGAATACTGTGTATTGTGTTAGTCGCTCAGGCGTGTCCAACTCTGTGACCCAGTGGACTGTAACTCGCCAGGCTCCTCTGTCCATGGAATTCTCCAGGCAAGAATACTGGAGTGGGTTGCCATTCCCTACTCCAGGGAATCTTCCCAACCCAGGGTTTGAACCTGCATCTTCTGCACTGTAGGCAGATTCAGTCTGAGCCACAAGGGAAGCCCCAACTGTGTATTGGAATGTTTTATTCACTTAAGCAAAGCAGGTGACCCCTAGAGTACTGGAGACCAGACTGTAGGAAATGGGGTCCCCAGCCCCATCATTTCTCATTTTCTGAGGTGTCTGTGGGTCAGCTTCTCACCCCAGCCTTTTTTCCCTTGTAAAAATAAGGGGTAGATCCAACAGTTCCGGTCTGTTCTACACATCCTGGAACTACTGTGTCACTGTGCGAAGTTCCTTGAATTACTGTAATGAAGGAAAGACCCATAATGTCCATCAGTTGGACACTGGTCAGTTAATGCAGAAAACAGTCCTCTGTAACCCAGCATAAACCATGAGATAGTTTTATCTAAATTCATGTTAAGATCATATGTGTGTGTGTGTGTGTGTGTGTACAGGTGTGTAAAGTCTTAAGGACATGTATTAAGTTATTGGTAGGGTTTACCTGGACTGTGAGGCTGGCAGTGACTACATATACGTGTATATGACAACTCAGCAATTCTACTTCCAACTATACCTTAAATTTCCATATGAGCTCGAGGATACATGTCTAAGAATGTTCATGGCAATGCTGCTTGTAATAATAGTGTATTGGGGACCATTTATAGACTGTGTGTGATGGGATACTATGTAGCATATTACCAAAAAAAAGTGTATAAATATGGATACATCTGGAAAAAAATGAATGCAGACAGCAGGACATGTACCTCACAGTAATTGAAAGTAATTAAAAAAAAAAATCCCTCCAAGCAATGGTATATGTTGCTCATGCACACATCCTAAAATTGTTAGGGTATAAACTGGAAAATGTGCACCGGATAAATGATAGGGTTGCTTCTGGAGAGAAAGAAAATTGAACGGGGGAGGGGAGCATGAGGGAATATAACTGAACGTGGTCAACATCAAGGCTTTGAGTTTTATGTTTTGTTAATTGGAGGCTGTGAGTTCTGGAAGGTGGCAGAGAGGACTGCTAACTCTTCAGTCAATAAAACTTGCCAAAATGAAGATTCTTCTTTGTAAAGTGCTGAGAGAAGAAACGAGGGAGAGCAGTGTGCAGGACCGCGGCCTTGCTCCGGCGTGTCACGCAGCCGGTGAGGCTTGGCTGGCGCACCTGCTTGCTGGCCGAGGCTGCAGTCCAGACTCTGTTGCTGCTGGTGGTGACTGTGATTCTCTGCTGCAGAGGGCTAGAGGCCTTACGCAGGTGGCGCCTGATCCAGGCTAGCATTCTTCAGCACCTTGATCAGCCCTTTCCAGTGTTACTTTTCTAATCTGGGAAATTAAACCTCAGATCTAAAGCTGTGATCTAGAGGGACGTAGTCAGTGGCTCTCTAACTTTTCTGGGCTACATACGCACAGCAAGAAACTCACGCATAGGAATGTTGATAGACAACTGAAACGAGTTTCGGGAATTAATGTTTATTCTTAAATGTGACACAGATCTATTATCTTATCTACTTTAGAACTGTCTATAGTCAGGACTTAACTAATTTTTTTTCAGCTTGCAGTGTGAAAGCCACTATCTTAAATGCTCCTTATCCAGTTTTGTCCTGGTCAGGCCTTTGTAAAATTGGCTATTTCTTGCCAGGAGTGAGAGGTGGTTTCAGGGCAGTGTGTGGTAAGGGGCAAAGATTAGAATTCTAGGTTTAAAAGACGGTGAATTCAAGTCGTATGCTTTCGAGTAGTTCATTTATACCACAATCCTCCATTTTCTCATTTGTATAAAGAAGAAGCAGTAGAGGGTTGGCTCTCAAAATTAAGGGGGAGTCAGTCACGTAACTTTCTCAGTGTGTTGTGAACCCAGTCACATGTAGCCACGACAGCAAGGTGCACACCCAGCACTGATTTGTTGCTCAGGGAGCGGGTGTGAGGGTTCATCCCCATCATTGGTGGTCCTGCATTTTGGAGCATGGCTTGAGATCCAGCTTTCATAAGTCAGGTCTCAGCTATCTAATGGTAATCAGAGGCCTGGTAAGAGAATGCAGGAGAGACTTCAGGAAGTTTCAGGCCATTCATTTATGACGGAGGCCTCCATTACACACAAGAAAAAAGAAGCTCTAAATTATTGTTTGAATTCTCTGTGAGAAGGAAGGGAATGTCAACAGCCAGAACCCCGTGGCGGCTGACTCAAAAATATCTGTGCTTCATAGGTTGTGTAGACCATGCAGTGCAAAGAAACATAGTAGGGACAGATAAAAATGAAATATTTATAAATGATCCAAGGATATCTTTGCTGTTGTTTTAGTTGCTAAGTTGTGTCTGACTCTTTTGGAACCCTGTGGATTGTAGTCTGCCCCTGGTGACTCAGTAGTGAAGAATCTGTCTGCCAGTGCAGGAGATGAGGGTTTGATCCCCGGGTTGGGAAGATCTCCTGATGGAAGAAATGGCAACACACGCCAGTATTCTTGCCTGGGAAATCCCACAGACAGAGGAGCGTGTCGCGCTGCGGTCCATGAGGTCACAAAAGAGTCGGACACAACTTAGCAACTAAACAATAGCAAAAATATCTTGCTTGGTGACTGAATTTGGTGTCAGCAGGGTATGGATATGAAAAATGCTCCTGATTTTTTTTCTTTTCCTCTAAGACAGTTTTAGGAAGTTGAAAGAACAATATAATGAACATCCATATACAGACTACCTAGAGTTTACATTTATATTTTAACCAAATCTATTTTATCACATTCCTTTATCCTTTTGTCTCTCAGTCTAGCTTGCTTTACTTGAGGCATTGCAAAGTGCATTGTAGAAATCAGTTCATTTCAACCCTAAAACCTCAGCGTGCTCATTAGTAACTAGAGGTCAATGTTACTCTTTTATTGTTTGATGTAAAATTTCGTACGAGATGCAAACCTTAAATATCATATGATGAACTGACAAATACATACACCTATTTAATACAACATCTATCAGGACAGAAAACATTACCATCAGCCCAGAAGTTCCCTGGTGCACTTTCCCAGGCAGCTCCTGTCCCCAGCCCCCAGAAGCAGTCCCTGTTTTAAATCCACATGTATTACTAGTTTTTCTTGTTTTAGAACGTCCCTTATATACAATCATACAGTAGTTACTCTTTATACAAGGCTTCATTTACCCATCATAATGCAGGCTTTATCCATGTTGTGTATATCAGTAGTTCCTTTTTGGTTGCTGATTCTCTAGTGTGGTTGGAATCCTATATAATATGAATTCTATGGACACCTGGGCTGTTTCCAATTTTCCCCTAAGGTGATGAAAGCTACTATAAACATTATTGCACAAGCCTCTCTGTGGAAATGTTTCCATTTTCTTCCTTTTCTTGAGTAAACAACTAAGAGTGGAATTTCTGGGTCATAGGATTTGGGATGTGTTTAATTCATAAGAAACTCCTGGACCAAAATGGTTTGGATTTTGGTTTCCAAAGTGGTTAAGCTATTTTATACTCCCACCAATGCTCTATGAGAGTTCTGCTTGCCCCAATAATTATTGTCTGTAACTCCCTCTACCTGTTTTGCTTTTGGCAGTGCAGCGTTGAATAGAGAAAGTGTTTATTTATTTGTATTTGCCAGGAATCTCACCATCTTGAGCTCGCAGTAGGCAGCCCTAACCTAAGCTTGGCTGTGCATGTGATTGAGATAATAGCCCCAAATACAGCCCGGTTGGGACCTACTACATGCCTCACAGGGATATGGTTTTCAGGAGCAGTTTCATCTTGAGAGGAAACGCAAGAATAATTGATATCATTTAATGATCACCCATGATGTCTGTTTATGTAAACAATCTATTTTATGCTCCATGCAAAGTCTACAAGAGAGATATTCCCAGTTTAAAAATAAGACAGCTAAGGCTAAAAGAGATTGCCAAAGTCACCCGAGTCCAGTTAGTGATAGAATTGGACTTTAAGCACAGGTAGTCTTGACTCCAAGGCCACAAGATTCATGTTTTACATTTGCTTGTGTTGCTGAACAGAAGTTTCTAAAGCAAACCAAATTATTAGCTTTTAAAATTGACCATAAACATGGATTTGCTTTGTACCATTATAATCAGAAGCTCAAGTAGAACCCAACTAAAAATATACAAATATTCCAGCATACCAATTAATTATTTGTTAAATAATTTACATTTTTAGCAAGTTCTTTTTACCCCAGCATTCCAACTTAGAAACAAGCAGTCTTTGAAGTGTGTCTTTATTGCCCTCCTTGTCTTGGCAAGTTTGTTTAGATACAAGCATGTCTTAATGCCGAGTAGATGAGATGGTTGGATAGCATCACTGACTCAGTGGACATGAACTTGGGCAAACTCTGGGAGATAGAGGAGGCAGGGAGGCCTGGGCTGCTGCTGTCCATGGAGCTGCAGAGTCGAACATGACTTAGCAACTCAACAACAAGGCGGAGTAAGATGAAGGTTTTGCTGTATTGATCTTTTGATACTTCCCCACTTACCTGAATTGTGAATTGTTCATTTGAGTATATCTCTACCCTCTGAAAAACTGAAAGTGTTAGTTGTTCAGTTGTATCTGAATCTTTGCAAACCCATGGATTGTAACCTGCCAGATTCTTCTGTCCATAGAATCCTTCTCCAGGGGATCTTCCCAACTGAGGGATCAAACCTGGGTCTCCTGCATTGCAGGCAGATTCTTTACCATCTGAGCCACCAGGGAAGCTTCAAGAATACTGGAGTGCATAGCCATTCCCTTTTCCACAGGGTCTTTCTGACCCAGGGGTCAAACTCATGGCAGGCCAATTCTTTACTGTCTAAGCCATCCTCTAGCTAGACTTAATTCCCCCCAGAGCAGGGAATGATGATGATGATGATGATGATGATGAAGAAACTAGACTTAGATTAGGCAACTAATCTAAATTGTATGGTGAGCAGATTGAAGCATTGGGATTTGAACCAGCCAGCTGTGTTTCAATGCCTGGGCCATTAGGCATATCGCTAGTGCTGCATTTGCACTTATCTGCCCCCAACATTGCTAGCACAATGCATTCATTCTTGTGTTAGTAACTTAGGCCTAGCTATTCAGTTCATTTAATAGAGTCCCCACTGAGTCTGGTCCTCTATGGGGCAGCAGTGTGCTGAACTACCTTGTGTCCCATCTTTGAAGAGTGAAAATTATCCTGGGGACATAAGGCTTGAACAAATGAAATGATTACTCAATGATATGGGGTTACATAATGCAAGCACATGATGTGATAAAGAGAGACTAGATGTGATAGGGTGCATGGAAGTTGGCATGGAACCCTGTAAGGAGCTCTTATCTTGGTTACTTAGCATTGTATCAACAGCTGTGTAGTGAAGACATAGATCAATAGCTTTCATACATGCAGCTTAATAAGTGGATTTATATGGTACCTGCAATATAAAATGAAGATTGTATTGATTAGCCTCCATATAGTCATATAATCATATAACTAGAGTTTATTAAACATTTACATGTGCCAGGAATTATGCCAAACACCTTATGCCTTCATTGCATTGATCCTTGACCAAAAACTATATGTGTCTGTGTGTCTTTGTCCCTGTGTCCTAGGGAGAGATGGGGAGGTCCTGGCTAGATAGGATATTATTACTATCCCTTTTTAACAGATGGTGAAATCCCAATGTCAGATTTCTAATAATTTGCCAAATTATATGGCTAATAATATGGCTAAATGTTAAAATGGGATTTGAACCCAGGTTGGCCTGCCTGAAAACGTTTACACACTCAGTGCCTACACAGTATTGTAGCAATCATATTTTGATCCTTTGAAGAGTGGTTTCATATCTGTGGAACTAGTATAACAGCTCTGAGTTCCTTAAGAAACATTTCCTGAGTATAAAAGTACCATAGTGGTGCTTCCTGATGGTGTTTGGGGAGTTCTGGGGGGCACTTTAAAGGTGTTATGTGCTCCAGGCCCCTTTAATTGGAGCAGGTTTATGTTTCTCTATTTGTACATTTTTGCGTTCAGCATCCTGTTGGTGTGCTATAATGGAGAATCTGAAATCTTGGAACTCAAAAAGAGACTGCCAGATGTGGTAACGACTGTGGTGTTTCCAGGTATGTAGGAAATATGTGCCTTGGAATGTTTGTCTGGCAAAGTTAGTTTTGCCGGCTTACATACCCAAGACCTGGAGATTTTTAGTTGTCATCTCAGTTGGAGTCCATGCCATACATTCTTAGAGTAGACCGTCACGGCACCATGCCACCTTCAAGGATCCTCAGAACTCTGGGAACGCTGCATCGAAGCTACTTATTTAAAGAACGCTTCTGGAGCTTGTGGTTCTGAAGAAGTCCATTTAGTCATCTGAGGAAGACCCAGGGTCGGGAGGTGGGCCCAGTTTTCAGCCTTCACAAGGCAGGGCATTTCAGAACAAAACCAGACCTGTTCTATTTGCAAGTCACCCTTTATGCACTGGTTGGCAAACTGCTCTGAGCTCCCTATGGGAGGGGCAGGTGGAGACCTATTTTAATTAGTGGCAAGTACCTAGTGATTGAAAATAAACTGTTGGGAAATTCAACTGGCTTTCACCCCTCACAAATTACGTGGACGTTGGGAATGAATGACAACAATACAGGAGATATGGCCTGCTCAAACACATTACTGATGTCCCATCAGCCAAGATGATGGTGAGTATCACATTCAGGCCGTTAGTTACTCAGATGCCATTTTAGCCTTTCCCTAGGATGGGTGAGTTCCCAGGAGAAATTGAAATCCCTTTATCTTGCTGACCTTATGTGTTTGATAAGAACCTCACTGAAAGTGGGGCTTCTCTGGTGGCTCAGACGGTAAAGAATCCATCTGCAATGCAGGAGACCTGGGTTTGATCCCTGAGTCAGGAAGAGCCCCTGCAGAAGGAAATGGTAACCCACTCCAATATTCTTGTCTAGGAAATCCAATGGACAGAAGAGCTTAGTGGACCACAGTCCGTGAGGTCACGAAGAGTCGGACACTGAGTGACTGACACTCATTGAAAGTGGGCACAGTGGTAGTCCAGGATGGGGAATGAGTCAGCAAACAAACTCTGCCAGGGGGAACAACTTGAATCTTAAACCACTGGGCAGTTTGATAGAGGGTGGCAGGACCTAATACTCTATTGCTAGTTCCTTTTTTTTTTTTTTTTGATTGATTGATTTGTCCACATCAGGTCTCAGTTGCGTCATGCAGGCCCTTTCGCTGTGGCGCATGGACTCACTAGCTGTGGCCCTTGGGCCTCAGTAATTGTGGCATGCAGGCTCCCCAGCTGCGGTGCTTGGGTTCTGGAGTGCACAGGCTTAGTTGCCCCGTGGCATGTGGGATCTTAGTTCCCTGACTAGGGATCGAACCTGCATCCCTTGCATTGCAGGACAGACTCAACCACTGGACCAGGGCTCAGGAGCAGGGAAGCCTGGTCTGTTCCTCTTCACTGTGAGTTATTTTCTTCTGATAGAGGGTTGTTACCCTTTCTTTTGTCTGTTTTTGGAGGGGCATGTTCTTAATTAGGAGGTCCTTCATCAAGAGGGCTTGGGGAGTGTCCAATAAGTTGGGAACAGGGGTTTGGTATAATTGTATGAGACAGCACCAATTTGCGGCTAGCAAAAACACCTGCCTCAGAAAGCTTTAGTAGGTCCTGGGTTCCTGTGAGGACAGGGGTGTGTCACCTCTTGCCAGTGGATGTCTGTCTGCCACCTCCCATTCAGTTCTGAGATCAGTAGGCCCAGAGGGATGGACCAAGTTACTGATAGAGATAAGGGTGTTTTTGCTTTCTTTTTCAACACTTTATGGCTTATTGCTTCCTTCCTAGACTCTGCATCAGGTAATCCTCAGCTTCAAGGAAGCAGCACCATGAGAAATATGGGTGAGGTGCATAGGAACCGGCATGGGTGTTGGGGTCAGATGAACTTGGGGTCAAATCCAGCAGGCCTTTACCCCTGAACGATCTTAACCAAGTGACTCAACTTCTGAGCCACACTCTCACTTCCTTTGCCACCCAGGCCAGCTTAGAGCCTGTGGCAACCTACCCTCACACCCCTGCCCACCGCCCACTGTTTTGGCCATGCCACAAAGCTGGTGGGATCTTAGTTCTCCAACCAGGGACTGAACCCAGGCCCTCAGCAGCAAAAATTCAGAGCCCTAACTACTGGACCACCAGGGGAGCCCCAGAAATGAATAATTCCTTATTTGAGGATTTATAATTTTCTCATGAGCAGCCTCCTGGCTCACTACAACAGAAAACTTTGCTGGAAAACTAGACCTGAATTTAAATGTTGGTTTTAGTTTTTCTTGACTTGAGCCTTGGTTTTCTTATCTGGAAATGGGGGGTCATTGATGACTAATGAGGCCTGGCGTGCTGCGATTCATGGGGTCGCAAAGAGTCGGACACGACTGAGCAACTGAACTGAACTGATGATTAATGAGATTATGTTTATAAACATCATTTAACAAATTTCTCTTCTATTAAAAATATAGACATGTTGGGCCTTAAATTAACTGAATCTCCTCCACACCTGCCTCTGTTTTTTCATTGTTTTATTACCACAATAATTCAGATGCAAGTAGGGAAGTCTGAGCTGTGTCCCAGAGATCAGAGGGGAAGGCAAAGTTCTGGGCTTCAGTTTTTCGAAAAAGTCACATAAGAAAGTATAAGATGAAAGTATAAGATAAACATATAGTAAAACCTTACTTCTTTGATTTTTTTTGTAGTGGTGGTGACACCATTTAGAAGTAACCAGAGAGGGAGACTTATAAAGGAGAGTGAATGCAAACATCCCACTGGAAAAAAAATTGCAGATATACAACCAATGAAACTACTCTTTTTAATATACAAAGAGCTCTTTTAAGTTATTAATAAAATAAAGAATATATATGTATAAAAGGCAAGACATGTGAGTAGAAAATTCACAGAAAAAAGAATTTACACTGCCAGTCAGTAATTCAAAATGTCTAACCTAACTTGGAGAATCTGCCTGCAATTCAGGAGACCCAGGTTCGATCCCTGGGTTGGGAAGATCCTCTGGAGAAGGAAATGGCTACCCATGCTATTATTCTTGCCTGGGAAATCCCATGGACAGAAGAGCCTGATGGGCTACTGTCCATGGGGTTGCAAAGGGTGGGACACGACTGAGTGACTAACACACAGTAGTTAAAAACATAAATCCTTAGAACCAGCAATTCAAATCCTTTTCATAAAATGTGTCAGCTAACAGTCTTCTCTGTTTTGTTTGTTTGTTTTTTAATAATTTTATTTATTTCTTTATTTTTGACTGTGCTGGGTCTTTGTTGCTGTGAGAGCTTTTCTCTAGTTGTGGCGAGCGGGGGCTACTCTCTAGTTGGGGTGTGGGGGCTTCTCTTGTTGCGGCACGGGCTCTAAGGCATGCAGGCTTCAGTAGTGGCAACACGTGGGCTCGGTAGTGGTGGCTCCCGGGCTTGAGAGCACAGGCTCCGTGGTTGTGGCGTGGGGACTTCGTTGCTCCGTGGCGTGTGGGATCTTCCCAGACCAGGGATCAAACCTATGTCTGCTGCATTGGTGGTCAGATTCTTTACCACTGAGCCACCAGGGAAGCCCTGTTTGGTTTTTTGTTGTTGTTGTTTGTTGGTTTTACTATTTATGTATTTATTTAACTGTGCCAATTCTTACCGTGGTACATAGGATCTTTCAGCTGTGGCATGCGGGATCTTTAGCTACATCATGTGGGATCTAGTTCCCTGACCAGGGATGGAACCTGGGTCCCCTGCACTGGGAGCATGAAGTCTTAGCTACTGGACCACCAGGGAAGCCCCTAGTCTTCCCTGTTTTTATAGTATAAATATATCTAAGGACACTCAGGGCTTCTCAGGTGACTCAGCGGGTAAAGAATCCACCTGCAATGCAGAAGTCATAAGAGACGTGGATTCAGTCCTTGGGAAGATCCCCTGGAGGAGGGCTTGGCCATCCACTCCAGAATTCTTGCCTGGAAAATCCCATGGACAGAGGAGCGTGCGGTGGGCTCCAGTCCACAGGGTCTCAAAGAGTCAGACATGACTGAAATGACTGAGCCCACACTCAAGAAACATTAGTAATGGTTGCTGTGGGGATGTGCAGAAGAAAAGAGATATCTGCTTTTCATTTTTTCCCACTTTTGTACGGTTTGAATATTTTAAAAATCAGATGTTAAAATTGTTTTCTACACATAACAACTTGCTTAACAATAAAGTAAATCTTACCTCTGATCTTAGGATCTTAAATATTTTGTTTAACAAATGAACCGTCAATGAGCAAATGAAATATGAGATGTTTTCTTAATCCATTGCCTCATACACCAAACATAATCGTTCAGCAGAATAATCTTGCTGGATCTCACTGGGTCCTACGCCCTGTGGCTGTGTACTGAAGAAACCAGCTAGGCTGTAGTGGCCTTGTTCTCCGCTTTGCAGTTTTGCTGTTTGACGACGTCACCCTGCTCACTTCAGCCTCCGGCCCACCATCTCCTTGAGACCTAACACCATGCCTTCAATTAAGTTGCAGAATTCTGATGGAGAGATATTTGAAGTTGATGTTGAAATTGCACAACAGTCTGTGACCATCAAGACTATGTTGGAAGATTTGGGAATGGATGATGAGGGAGATGATGATCCAGTCCCCTTGCCAAATATTAATGCAGCAATATTAAAAAAGGTGATTCAGTGGTGCACCCACCACAAGGATGATCCTCCTCCTCCTGAGGATGATATCAAATAAAAACGAACAGATGATATACCTGTTTGGGATCAAGAATTCCTGAAAGTTAATATTGAGCTTATATTGGCAGCAAACTACTTAGACATCAAAGGTTTGCTTGATGTTACCTGCAAGACTGTTGCTAATATGATCAAGGGCAAAACTCCTGAGGAGATTCGAAAGACATTCAATATCAAAAACGATTTTACTGAAGAAGAGGAAGCCCCGGTACGCAAAGAGAACCAGTGGTGTGAGGAGAAGTGAAATTTTGTGTCTAACACTGTGACACTGTAAGAATTATTCCAAATACTAGTTGCACTGCTTTGCTTATACTTGTTAATATTAGAAAAACAGTCAACAAATGCAGCAGCAAGTCAATTGTATTACCAGAATGTCCTCATTGCATGTGTAGTTTCAGTACAGCTCCCAAACTTAAGGCCCAGTTTCTTCTAGTGTGATTGAAAGTTTCTTTTCTTTGCTCTGAATGAAATTGAACTGTGGGTTCCCTATAGAAAGTGGCATTTTGGGCTTTCCCTTTTTGTAAAGCAATTTCTGCCTAGTTTATTGTCCAGTTAATTTTAGTTCAGTGACTTTTAAAGTTGGCATTGTAAATAAAGCAACTTGCAAAAAACCTTCAAAAAAAAAAGAAAAAGAAACCAGCTATAGGTTTCTCCTGTAAGTTCTCCTGCCCCAGAGCCTTGCTCCTGCCCAGCCAGTCTGACTGTCCCAGACCCACAGATACCATCCCCTTTCATACCACATCACATACCCTCTGCTCTGGACTTCTAGGATGTCCTGGAAGGCAAACAGTGGTGGTAGGACTTGGGCCCGGAATAGGCTAGGAGTAGGCAAGAATTAAGAGGGGCTGAGAACTAGGAGAGAGGAGCTACATAATCAAAGAAGCACTGATAGTGACAGCAGTAACTGCCGATCGACGGCTTACTGTGGACCTGTATATTCTGTTATAATGTGTTCTGTGTTTTGTGTAAGCTCATGAGCCCTGGGAAAGTCAGCATTATGAGCCCCGTTCTGCAGGCGAGGTGACATGCTCAGAGAGTCCATACAGGTACTGAAGCAGCTGAGCTGGAATTCAAAACAAAGCCTGCTGCTGCTGGGTGTGAGCAGCTCGTGCATAGTGGGGAGGTGGGCACTAGGGAAGGGATCCATTCACTGTCTCAAGAGGTCACCTTATAATTTAGCTCCAGGCGTCGTGATGCTGGGCCTGTCTCAGAGATATTGGGCTCTGGAAGGACTGAAGTCTTTGACTGTGTTAGTTGTGATTATGCGTGTTTGTGGAGGGGCATCAGGCGGGAGAGATGAAGAGGAATGTCTGGTCTGGCGGAGTCTGAAAAGAATGACATTCCTTCTTGGGAATGGATTTATCAGCAGTACTTGATTATTTGTGATTTCCCTATGGTCCATCAGCAAATACTGCAAAGCCACCATTCCTGATGGAGCTGTCCCCTCCAGTGAATCCAGCTGGGCTAGCCTTGAATCGTGACCAACCAGGAGCAGCCTCGGCCGCCTCAATCCCCCACGGTCGCCGATTCAGCAGATTCATGTATCCTGGGCTGCAGAATGCTGAGGCAGGCGATTCATCTTTGATTTTCCTTTTCATCCCCCGTGAGAGCCTCACATAGTTCTCGCTACAAACTGGCTGACGTCCCACTACCAGGGGAGGCTCAGAACTGGTATGCCTGGAAACGTCGGCCGTGGCCACAAGGGAGCAGTCACTCTAGATGGGGTTGAGGTTGCCCTAGTTATCTAGCAACGGTGGCTAAAGGGCTGGGGGACCGCTAGATGCCGTGGAAGGGACAGAAACTTAGTACTCCCTGAGGAGGAGGCGTGCTGAAGTCACTGGCAAAGATTCTGCTTAGACAAATTTCTTCAGTCTCGCCTCAGGATGTTGCTTTTACTTTTTCTCAGTCTGAGAGGCAGCCCTGATGCTGTGCCTGGGAGACTCAAGTGTGAGTGTCAGGCTGTGTTTGCCAAGAGCCTGGATGGAAGGTTTCTAGTCCTTATTGAGTGTGTTCTGAGTTCTTGGTATTGTGCTGGGTACTTGAGGCATGTTACTTGGTTTTCCCCTCACCTTAGCAACATCAGGTAGGAAGCTCCTGCTCTGGAGATGAGGCAGCTGAAGCTCAGAGGCTCAGGAATCTGCCATGTCCCCGGAGTTGCTGGAGGTCTGGTGTGGGTAATGTGGGTGCCAGAGCCAGTCTCCCTATGTACTGTTACCAGCAGACCAGGGTTGTGCGGAGGTAAGGCCCATGTAATCTCGGGGGCATGATGTCCACTTCAGGCTGCCCCTCTGGATGGTAGGGGCTGTGTTGGTGTGTGCCCTCAAGGAGCTGGGCAGAGGTTGGCTTTCCTCAGGACCAAACACTCCTTGCTGCTGAGAGCAGGTGGGTCAGAAGAAACCCTTGTTTCTCTTAGTCAGGGTGCTTCCTGAACCCTCTGATCCATTCTGCCTTACTTCAGTGGCAAGTCTCCCATCAGGAGAGGGGCTCAGTATTGACAAACATGCCAATAAGTGAGCCCCCACCCCCGAAATAATCACATATCCTTTCAGAAGGTGTGTGGCGGGGCACTGGAAGACTGGTGGAGCAGGCCGGCTTGAGGAGACTACTCGGGGGGCAAGTCCACCTTGTCCCGGTGCTGGCCTGCCCCCCGAGCCCCAGCCCCGCCTCAGGCCTCCACGCTTCTTCAGCACTTCCATTCTGCACCGCACAATGCGTGTGTCCCCGCAGCCCCTGTTATCGTCTGGAATCTGGATGTTTCCTGTTCTGCCCTGCTAATTTCCTGGAGGGACTGGACTGTGCCTTCCCGTGGCACCTGGAGCGCTTGACCCACTTCTGTCTGTGGATTCTCCCTCTCTCCCCTCTCGCCCCTGCCCTGTGGCTTGTCTGAGTGGCCAGACTCTTGTTTCGTATACTCTTAGGTCAGCATTCTCTCACACTTGAGTAAGCCTGGGATTTTTTTTGGCAGGGGGCACCTGCTAGACTTATTTACGAGGCCTCTTAACTTATAGTTGGCTGGATCCCATTCCACTCCCTCGTGTGACTCTCATTCTTGCTGAGGGATGTTTGCCATCACTGTGTACAAACATTAAAGACTACATTTTGTTCAGAGATCACAATTTGGCAAAAGGCCCAAGGGGGCCCACAAGCTGGTAGCAGTGTCCTGGGTGTCCTGGGGGCATGAAGAACAAAACTGAGGCCTGATCTCTTGATGCAGGGCTTGATGGGCCCTGTGAGCTCAGTGGGGGCTTGGGTGAAAGCCCTTGGGGAATAGTCAGCTTTTGTGAGGGGGTGGGCATCCCATCATTGGATAGGAAAGTGATTCTTCATGTGTATCCTAAAAGTAATATACAAGTGCTTAGCATTAAGAAAAAGAATAAGGCAATACATAAAAGTGTGTAGAAAAAAGTAAGACCCACTCTTTCACCCATATCTCATCATCCAGAGATGACCAGTGTTCATGGCAGGATTCTTGGGTTTTAACTTTTGGTCTCTGTGAAACAGTTACGCCTTGTCTTTCCTGAACTAATAGTGGCCCTTCTCTCTGCAGAACATGGAGAGTTCCTGGCTCTGGACCTTGGAGGGACCAACTTCCGGGTGCTTTGGGTAAGAGTAACAGACAATGGACTCCAGAAGGTTGAGATGGAGAACCAGATCTATGCCATCCCCGAGGACATCATGCGAGGCAGTGGCACCCAGGTATGACGGCCACCGGGGCTCTGGGCCCTGCAGGAGCAGATGGTGCTCCTTCTCTGTGGTCTTGGAGGGAGGAGACCTTGACTCCCCTCTTTGCCGGGTGATGCCCCTCAACGCCTGGAGGCTAGGTGGGGGCCTCCATCAGGAGAGGTACATGTGGCCAGAGAGCATATGCACGAGACCCTGGGGTCTTTAGGGTTTTGACTTTCTGTCTCATCTGAGCTCTGCTTGCATGCACTGGTGATTGAGGAGTCTGATGTCAGGAGGCTGGGCCAGTACACCCGGATACCTATGGTTAGTGGTGTCACTGAATAGCAAGTCAGGAGAATATGTAATTGTGGCTTGACACTGCCACCTGTCACGGTGATTGTTCTGACTCACCGTTGTTAGCATAGCAAAACATGAAATGGAACATGCTTCTTAACCTTTTTGGTTATTTGCTCTCCCTCTTTTTGACATTCTAAAACAGAAGAGGTTTTACACACAGGGATAGGAGCAATCCAGCTTTGGGGTGTCTCTTCTACCTGGCGCTGCATGGGCTCTGGGTACTTCCACACTGGCCCCAAGTCACGCTAAGTCATCCCCACATCTCTGTGACCCCAAGTCATGTTTTGTACTCGGCACATACAATAGAAAAAGTGGATGGAGAAGAAATGTGAAATCCAAGTAAGAGTCGTCTCAGTAATAGCTAGAAGAGAACAAGCAAGGATGGACTTGCCATCACGATAGTGTCCGAATGTGTGTTGAGCAGCTACTGTGTACTCGGTCACGGATCCTTGCTGGGAATCGAAGTCCTGGTCTACCCTTTGAGTTCTTCAGATCCAACTGAGCCACCAAGACACACACATTGGCCCACCGGAAGTAACACACGTTTGTGCAGATTTCCTCCTTTTATCCTCACACTAGCCCTAAGGCCGGGTGCTTCTATTCTGTCCGCTTTTAGATGTGGAACTGGGCTTTGAAGGATTGAGTGACTTGGCCTTAGATTACAGGGGAGGGAGGGGCCAGAGGCAAGGGACAAAGCCAGATCCAAACCAGAGCCTGTGTTTGTCCGGCCGTAGGAGGCTCCACCCGCTTTTGAGACCCCGTGATGTGGTCTGTGGGAATGGTGCTTCCTGGAATTAGGCAGGATGCTGGTCTAGGGTCTCTACTACCTGCCCCTGCTTCCAGAGTAGAAAGCACTCCCCAAAGGGGCTAGTGCTGACTCTTGGGGGCTCTCCCTCTCAACAGTTCCCTCAGTAGAGCCTTCCTACAGAGGGCACTCATTGCCACCACAGCAGAAGCATCTGGTTGGTCGGTGGGTGATGGCCACAGGTTCAGCCACTGTTCTCTGTTTTTCGGTGTCCAAGGACAATGGCATCCCCTTTCACCTGCTCTGCACAAGCTTCCTTGGAATGTTCTTTCTCCTACTCTAGCTGCTTTCAGTTCATGGAGAGGAATCACCAAAGACATTCCTGGATACTCGCACAGCTATAGGGATCACTCCTGAGTGCTGGCTATTCCTGCTGTTTATCATACCTAATATGTACTCAACAAAAGTGTGAACGGAGGAGGTGATATCTAAGTAAGGGGCTTATCTTGCATGGTCATCTCTTGAGCCTTAGAGCTTGGAAGAGGTAGAAAATTCTCCCTTCTAATCCACTGTTCTTCCCACCACAGCAGACCACCTCCTGGGAAGGGAATTTCAGACAATGAGCAGGACATATAGGGGAGAGAGTTATAGACCCTTTGTGTGTCCTTGGGGACGGCCCTGAGGGAAAACCTGCTTTCCTTGTTTTAATGCTGGGGTTGGGCAAGGAGTCTCTGGGACTGTAGGATTTGAGCTCCGCTGAGGTGGTCACCTGGCTCCAAAATACAGAAACAAAGTGTGTTAGTCCAAAAAATCTATGAAACCCATCTGAAAGAAATTATGACTCGATTGCAATATAAATGCTTCCAGTAGATTTAAAAAAATGCTGTATAAAAATGAAACAAAGAAAACTAGAAAATACAGGTGCTCATTGATCCCAAGGAAGGGAAAGAATGCTATCATCGTAAAAACTGCAGAAAACTGGGATGACCCAGTGGGATGCGATGGGGAGGGAGGTGGGAGGGGGGTTCAGGATGGGGAACACATGTACACCTGTGGCAGATTCGTGTCAATGTATGGCAAAACCAATACAATATTGTAAAGTAATTAGCCTCCAATTAAAATAAATAAATTTATATTTTTAAAAAACTGCAGAAAACACTTGATAAAAAGATTGGAAGGACAGTCATAGTGGCTATTTTGGTGGTAGAATTATTGGTGCTTTTTCCCCCTATCTTTTCCTTTTTCTTTCTTATTATCTATCAACCTTTAATTATAGGAAAACAATGGATTTAAAAGATAAAATTTAGTTAAAACCATGACCAAATCACCATACTCAAAACTTGCAAAGGTTTTTGAAGATCTGTGAACCCAGGTAGTATGAGTCCTGGACAAAGTCTATCTCATGGCCCATGAACTTCCACTTGGGAACAGTGAATTACAAATTGTAATAGCAGCCAATTTAGATTTTTTAGTGTTTCCTGTAAGAAGGGGAGTGAGCAGATTCTCAGACCAATAATGGAAAGAAAGCTTTTCTCCCTTCATAAAATAACGCCCTTTGAGCCTTTTTATGGCAGGAAAGTGTTAGCTCTTTCTCCCAGTATCTTATCCTTAGATCATCAGCTAACAGAAAGGAGATAGTCTTCCTTCAAAGGAAGCAGATGGTCTCCTCCTCCCCTCTTTTAAAGAACTGCAGGTTCTTCTGACCCAACACTGTCCAATAGAACTTTTCAGAGTGATAGAACTGTTCAGTATCTGCCCTGTACTGCAAGTAGCTAGAGGCAGCCTCTAGCTACTTGCAGTATTAAGCACTTGCAAATGACTAGTACTCTTTCCTGGAAAATCCCATGGAGGAGGAGCCTGGTGGGCTGCAGTCCATGAGGTCGCTAAGGGTTGGACACGACTGAGTGACTTCATTTTCACTTTTCACTTTCATGCATTGGAGAAGGAAATGGCAACCCACTCCAGTGTTCTTGCCTGGAGAATCCCAGGGACAGGGGAGCCTGGTGGGCTGCCGTCTGTGGGGTTGCACAGAGTTGGACACGACTGAAGCAACTTAGCAGCAGCAGCAGCAGCAGCAGTGTGATTGAGGAAGTGGCTTTTTAAAAATTCTAATTAATTGAAATAGCTACAGATGGCTGGCTAGTGGCTACTGTATTGGGTAACACATTATCTAATGCCTCTTCACTGCCTCTTTCTTTTTTTCCCTACCTACCCCTGTTGGTAGTGCAATTGGAAAGAGCAATGATCAGGGCTGGGAAAGGGGAAACCATTTCTCTTTCTTCAAACCCTCCCCCTATCGCTAATGATTGGTCTTATCTCTTTGCACAGCTTCTGTAACTTCCTTTTTTTGGGTCAAACTATTGTACTAAAGATAATTTTGATTAGAGTACCAGGAAGAAGGTACTGGGAATTTGTTTAACCCTATTATAAACTGTGTCACTGATCAGCTTGCCAACAGAACAGAACTTGCTGAATATCTATCCAGAAACCCTATTTCCACATTAAAATCCTTGATCTCTGCTCAAGGGAGTTGGCACTTAGGCACTGGGGATCCTTTTAGTGAGAGAGCCCTGTCATTACCCAGCATGTACTCTTGAGAAAGTTTTGGCTTGGAAATTGAGTGTTTCAGCATTACCTGAGGTTAATTTTACACATGATCAGACAGAGACAAGATCCACTGGGAAGTTCAGTTAGAGTCAGTCCCCTTCTAGAAGGGGCTGGCTTTGTCTTCCTAGATTCTTCCCACTGACTGAGCATACCCTAGACATCTGGGGGGCCAGTGCACCTCTTCACCTACCCTGTTAGCCCAAGCCTCTCAGTCCCTTTGTAAATGCAAATACTTTTGGTGGTTTAGTGCAGTGGTTCTCAAACCACTGCTTCAGGATTACTTCAAAGGCTCTACAACCACCTTCTGGTTCAGGAGGTTTAAATTTGGACTCGATGATGCTGTGGACTACATCCTTGCTTCTGCCTGGAAAAGAAAAGAAACATTGTTTCCTTTCACTTCTGTTGGCTTTTAGATTTTGCCATCTGGTCAACCTGGCTCTTTGAATCTGCTCAGTCTTTTGGACTTTTGCTTACTTTTGCACCAGATCGTTCCTAGCCTCAGCCTCTGTGTCCAAGGGGTCACCAATTTTTCTTTGAGGATTTTGAATGGGGAAAAAGGAAGCCAAGGGGCCATGGGCTTTGGGACAAATTGAAAGTGGATAATTTCTTAGGCTTACAAGTTTTCTTAGGAGCTTTGGATCCTGCTTACAATAGTTATATTGTGAGGCTGCCCATCCACAAACCCTGTTTCTTTTTCAGTGATCTTTGTGAACTCACTTAGGTTCTCATATTGAAGTTAGAAAACAAAGATAACTGCTTGGAATTGCCCCCAGAAGACTGGTTTTCTAGAATGGAGGAAAGATCTAAAAGTTACTTTTGTTAAGTTCATTTATAGAATGCTGACAGAGAATGTCCCATCCTTCCCCCAGTCACAAGAGACCCGGTTGCTAAAATACTTGCTGGCAGTCAGATGGGTTGCCCTTTCTGGTAAGATAATCAGCTGTGCATCCTTGTCAAGGGAGGTTCTGACAGAGCCACTAAAGGGTACTCTGTTCCTAGGGCTTGCGATGACTTTCACAGCTTTGGCTGTGATTTTTTTCCCTGCCTAATGTGGTTATTTTGATAACCCCATTGTGGTTTGGATAAATGGTCTAAGTGGAAGACAGAATTTAATAATCACTGCTGTTGCTGCTGCTAAGTCGCTTCAGTCATGTCCGACTCTGTGTGACCCCATAGACGGCAGCCCACCAGGCTCCCCCGTCCTTGGGATTCTCCAGGCAAGAACACTGGAGTGGGTTGCCATTTTCTTCTCCAATGCATGAAAGTGAAAGGTGAAAGTGAAGTCACTCAGTCATGTCCGACTCTTCTAGCTAGTGTTAAGTCCTTATATGTGTTGACTTATTTAATCCTTTTGGTAACTTATGAGCAGGTCCAGTTATCACCCCTATTTTATAGATGAACAAACTAAAACTTCAGAAGGGATACATATCTCGCATGTACTCAGCCAAGCTAGTTCCTTCCTGAGCCCAAAGTCTGTTCTCTTAATCTCTATGCCTTTCTTCCTCCCTGCTCATCTTCCTGTGTTGTGTGCCCTTAGCTGTTTGATCACATTGCTGAATGCCTGGCCAACTTCATGGATAAGCTACAAATCAAAGATAAGAAGCTCCCTTTGGGTTTTACCTTCTCATTCCCCTGCCTCCAAACAAAACTAGATGAGGTAAGATGAATCCTTCAGACATTGTTGTTGCTTCATTCTTTGGACTGGGAGGACTGGAAAGAACTCTGAGCCACTTGCTGCTATGGTGATGGAGCTTGCTCTGATGGATTGCATGGACAATGTCTGAGTATTGGGAGATCTGTCCTTCTAAGAGAGTGTGTTTCGGTGTATGTGAGAGGGATGGTAAAGAGGTACTGGAGAAGTGGGGAGTCTTAATCACTGTCCCCTCAGATGACTAAATGCAGGCCGACATACATTGCACATTATCCTTCTCCCTCTTAGGGAAACGGGAGTGAGAAATCAGTCAAGGACTCCTTTGTTCTAAAGTGTCATAATAAACATCCTTGAAAGTTTGCAATATTAGGATACAAGAATCTTAGTTTGGCAGTTCTACAGCCTGCTTCTTGGGGACAGTAAATCATTCATTTAACCTCCTTACTTGGTCTCTAACATAGTTTCTCCTTCGTAGGCTAATAAGGAAGACCTGTATAAATTCAGTCATGACTTTAGTTTAGCCCCATGGCAGAGGTCTCCTAATGATGAGGATTACGGACTGAGTTCTGTGGGAAATCAATATTTCTTGGTCCTTTTCCAGAGTTTCCTGGTTTCATGGACCAAGGGGTTCAAGTCCAGTGGTGTGGAAGGGAAAGATGTGGTTACTCTGATCCGGAAGGCCATCCAGAGGAGAGGGGTGAGTAGGGGCAGCAGAGGGAGATGCAGGGGCTTGGGGTCTGGAAGCCCTTTGCATTCTTTTGAGTCCAATCTGAAGTCTTACCTTGTCTGTCCTCAAATTGGCATGAGCATTTTTTGTGGGTCTTAAGGATAGGTTTTCTTTTCTTCTTCTCTGTTATGTCACCCCAAAATCTTCGGGTTTTTTTCCCCAATTTTATTGAGACTTAGCTCCCAATAAAGTATAAGTTTAAGGTATGCTGCACAATGACACGTCTATATGTTGAGTGACAATTAGCACACCAGTGATCTGATATATGATCAGATGCCTTTGAGGTCTTTAGATTAGCATGATGGACAACTAATCTTAGCTTTGGTGAAAGAAAAACCCTCATTTTCAAATGAGAAGTTTGGGATTTATGTTGGCATCAGGGTGGAATGGGGCAGAGAAAGGACATGATAAAGGTCTAGTCACAGAAGGGCAAGACCTACTGGGAAGGAGGGAGAGATAGAGAAAGAGAAGAAGAAAGAGAATGAGAAGAAGACAATGATAACAAGACAGGCTCTTCTTCGCGTAGTAATGGCTGTGAACTAGACTGCAGGCCTGCTGTGAGGGAAGTCCTCTGTGATGAAGACCAATGGGGTGGGAAGTGAGATGCTGTCGTTAGACTGGATCTGGACCCAGCTTCCAGCTCTAGCCCTGCACTTGAGCTGTGTGTCTTATTACTCTTCATCTTCACACCTGTAGTCTTTCTGTGACAGTGAAAGTTAGAGTCCCCCTTTCATCCCTGCAGGACTTTGATATTGATATTGTGGCTGTAGTGAATGATACCGTTGGGACCATGATGACCTGTGGCTATGATGACCAGAACTGTGAGATTGGTCTCATTGTGGGTACGTGAACACTGCGTGTGAGCATTGTGGGTGTGTGAACACAGTGCTGGCCAATGGATGGCGGGTGTGGGCTGCAAAGAGAGGCCTGGATCTTCCTTTGTACTTCCTGTTAGAAGATAATGGTGTGGTCACTTTTGAGGGCTAAGCCTGGACTTGAGGAGTTGTGGGTGGTAGTGGGTAGTATGTTGAGATGCCCCAGGAGCCTCCAGGAAGGAATCCCATTCACACTGAGCGGTCTGAGGACAGAGTTTTAAGAGGGAGATGGGGGCCGGGGGCTAGGGGAGGACAGTGTGAGTGGGTGCTGAGCATTCTCTTATTTTGTCCAGGCACGGGCAGCAACGCTTGCTACATGGAAGAGATGCGCCACATCGACACGGTGGAAGGCGATGAGGGCCGGATGTGTATCAATATGGAGTGGGGGGCCTTTGGGGATGATGGCGCGCTTGATGACATCCGTACGGAGTTTGATCAGGAGATCGACATGGGCTCTCTGAACCCCGGGAAGCAACTGTGAGCGGCCCCCTGTGTGCAGTGGGCTCAAGGGTTGGGCTCAGGAGCTGAGGTGGCAGCTGGCCAGGGCTAGGGGGTGGTTCTTATTTTTACTTTACATATAGCCCCTAAAGTTACCAAGGCACCCACTGCTTATGGAAATGTGCTTATTATGTATACTGTGACCATCAGTTGCTGAGAGCTGTCTGCAAAAGATAGAACAAGTGGAAAAACCAGATTATGGCTAATAATTTGACTGTCAAGAGTGGTCATCTTAGAAGATCGTATTCTAAGCATGTTGCCCTGCTCTTTCTCTCTGCCTTCAGTCTGTACGTTGTCCACAGAAACAGTTTGTACACCACATAAGAAAAGCCATGTTGAGATAGCAAAGATAAGGGATCTGAAAGCTCATTTTATAGCTTCCACCTCTGTCACTGCCCAGGGCACGAGGCTGAGAGCTGGCTCCTAATTGCTGCCTATTATGAGCTAGGCTGAGTTGCAAGTGTCCCAGGGCCTCTTGCTATAGCTGTAGGCAGACTCAGGCCTGTAGAAAAGTTGGTTAAGGAGCCCCTTTGGCTGCCTTCTCTGGACCTGTGGGCCAACCAGGGTCCTTGAGTGGACTGGAGGAGGGGCTCTAACTTTTTTAACGGCCCCTGGATGTTATGTTCTCCAATCTGGTCAGACTTAGATTTTGGTTACTTCTGACTCCGTTATTTCAGTCCCACAAACATTTGCCTGATGTCCTTATTAAAGATCTTGAAACAGGGATTGCCGCAAGCTCTAAAAGCAATTACAAAACATTTTGAGCAATCAAGTCCTCTCTGGCCTTTTTTTTTGAGCCTTGCGGGATCTTAGTTCCCTGGCCAGGGACTGAACCAGGGCCCTCAGCCCAGAAAGCTCGGAGTCCCAACAACAGTACTGCCAGGGAATTCCTAGGCCCTCTGTGGTCTTATTGGTGCTGTGACTGTTGTAGGAAATCTAGTACTTATCCCTGCTTGGAGAGGAAAATCCAGTCTTAAAAACCAGCTTTATAAGAGAGTCTTTTGCTCTAGAGGGGGGTGTCCTTGCTTCCTCAAAGCACAGCTTATTGAAGTCACAAGCTTTTCTCACATGTTGAAAAGTGAGTCCATTCATAGAATACTGGCCGTGTCTGCCACGGCTGGTGAGAAATTCACGGACTGAAAAAACTGCTCAACAAACAAACAAACAAACAAAAACAAAAAACGCTGGGAGGACATATTGCCAATGCATCAGCTGTCCCGGGAGTTATTGCTGGGCTTGAATATGAACTTTTTTGTCGCTCATTATATTCCTAAATAAATGTGTTCCTACTTCCTAAATAAATGTGTTCCAAACACTGACTGAAACAAAGTGTTTTTAAAACCTGAGATATAAACCTTTACCACTCACACTTCAGAGCCCCACTGGCCCCCTCCATTATCTCTCACAGAACCAGCTATTTTGGAGAAGGTACTGAAGTAGACACGTGAGTTCCTTGCTGCCGAAGCTGGGCTGCCTCTCAGGCAGTGTGCCTGTGCTGGTGCTTAAACTTTTTCAACATACCTCCTGCTCAAGCAGTTTTGCCAGCTCTCCACTTAGCTCTAGTTCTGCCATACCTGTTTTTGGGTCTTGGGCAAGTCACTTCCTGAGGGCCCGGCTTCTTCTCTTGTAGTTTGCACCAGGTGACTTCGGAATTTCTTCCACACCCTGCTCTGGGCCTTCTCTGAAGGCCCTGTGTGGGACCTAGATCCTTTCTAAGATACCATGAAAGGACCTTTTTTTTTGGCTAGAAAGAATTGCAAGGGCTTGGTTTCGCCTGTCATATATCTAAGCCAGAAAGACTGTCTTAGGAAGAAAACAGTGTCACCTAGTGTTGAAAAAATAAATTACCCTACTACCCTCTCAGCTATCTTGTCACCTTCCTGCTCAGAAACTGCCAACATGTCTCACTTCCAGATTCTCCAAACCATGTGACACTTAGAGCTCCTTCTCATTTGTCCCTATTCTTGCCCAATCCCCCTTCCATCCCACGTTGTTCTGTTTTCTCAGGAAGCCACAAATGGCCTACAAGGGGAAGGAAGTTTGAAGTGATGAGTTGCTAGCCCTGTGCTCCCAAATTTAATTAGAGTGACCTGTGGTTTTTTTTTTTTTTTGCTTGAGATAAATACTGAGGTTTTGCATAAGAATTCATTTTAAAAGAGCATTTCCTTGCTAGAGAAAAAGTTGATTAAAAATTGTTACCCTACCACATAACCCACTTCACCTCAAATTCAAGCTTTGGTAGAGTGTCCCACACTCCTTGATTTGGCTGCTGAAGGAGCCTCCTTCTCCATAGTTCGAGGCCCACCTGCCTGCAGAGACAGCCTAAGCTCCCAGTGCCTCCAGCCCCGTTTGTGCCCAGCTGTCACTTCTCTACACCTCTCACTCCTAGCCAGTGCCACACAAGCTTGCACTTTGTTCTGCGTAGGTGCCATGTATGCATGCCGCTTCCCCAAGGATGTGTCAGATTTGCTGGCAGCAGAGACTTACTTTGTTTGCTGTATCTCTCTCTGCAGATTTGAGAAGATGATCAGTGGAATGTACATGGGGGAACTGGTGAGGCTTATCCTGGTGAAGATGGCCAAGGAGGAGCTGCTTTTTGGGGGGAAGCTCAGCCCTGAACTTCTTGCCACAGGCCATTTTGAGACCAAAGATGTTTCAGATATTGAAGGGTAAGCTTTGGGTCCTTCTCTGTTTGCTGGGACCTCAGAAGGGTGGACAGATGACTGGGGAATGAGGAAGAAGCTCAGGCTGTTGACCCTTCAGATGTGGACAGCAGGAGGGTCTCCCCCAGCGTGAGGCCTTGGCCTCTCATGGCAGGCCTGTGGCTTGAGGTCATTGCCGGATAGTTTCCACTTGTGTCTGTTTTGAATGTGCTGACTACCAGAGTGACTCAGGGTGCTGGGGAGAGCTGGCCCCCATGCAAGGACTTTCACTTTTGCATTCGAGTTCCTGCCTGGCACAGGGACCTCAGCTTTATGCTAGAGGCTCCCTGTGGACCCTTCAATGATTCATTTTCATTTGCTTCTCTTTTCCTGAAGCCCTGGCATTTCATTCCCTTTTGTTGTTTAGTTGCTAAGTGGTGCCTGACCCTCTGTGACTCCATGTACTGCAGCATGCAGACTTCCCTGTCCTTCACTATCTCCTGGAGTTTGCTCACACTCATGTCCATTGATTCAGTGATATCATCCATCCATCTCATCCGCTGATGCCTCCTTCCTCTCCTGCCCTCAGTCTTTCTCAGAATCAGGGGCTTTTCCAATGAATTGACTCTTCACATCAGGTGGCCAAAGTATTGGAGCTTCAGCTTCAGCATCAGTCCTTCCAATGAATATTCAGGACTGATTTCCTTTAGGATTGACTGGTTTGATCTCCTTGCAATGCAAGGAACTCTCAAGAGTCTTATCCAGCACCACAATTTGAAACCATCAATTCTTTAGCACTCAGCCTTCTTTATGATCCAACTCTCACATCTGTACATGACTACTGGAAAAACCATAGGTTTGACTATACGGACCTTTGTCTGCAAAGTCATATTTCTGCTTTTAATAGGCTGTCTGGGTTTGTGATAACTTTTTCTACCAAGGAGCAAGTGTCTTTTAATTTGATGGCTGCAGTCACCATCTGCAGTGATTTCGGAGCCCAAGAAAATAAAATCTGCCACTGTTTTCATTTCTTTGCCCATCTATTTGCCATGAAATGATGGGACCAGATGTTATGATCTTTGTTGTTTGAACGTTGAATTTTAAGCCAGCTTTTCCACTCTCCTCTTTTACCTTCATCAAGAGGCTCTTTAGTTCCTCTTTGCTCTCTGCCATTAGGATGGGACCATCTGCATATCTGAGCTTATTGACATTTCTCCTGGCAATCTTGACTCCAGCTTGTGATTCATTCAGCCCGGCATTTCACATAATGTACTCTGCATAGAAGTAAAATAAACAGGGTGACAATATACAGTCTTGATGTACTCTTTTCCCAGTTTTGAACCAGTTCGTTGTTCTATGTCCAGTTCTAACTGTTGCTTCTTGACCTGCATACAGGTTTCTCAGGAGGCAGGTAGGTGGTCTGATATTCCCATGTCTTTAAGAATTTCCACAGTTTGTTGTGATCCACACAAAGGCTTTAGCATAGTCAATGAAGCAAAAGTACATATTTTTCTGGAATTTCCTTGCATTTTCTATGATTCTACAGATGTTGGCAATTTGATCTCTGATTCCTCTGCCTTTCCTAAATCCAGATTGTACATCTGGAAGTTCTTGGCTCACATACTGTTGAACCTAGTTTGAAGGATTTTGAGCATTATCTTGCTAGCATGTGAAATGAACACAATTGTATGATAGTTTGAACATTCTTTGGCATTGCCCTTCTTTGGGATTGGAATGAAAACTGACCTTTTCCAGTCCTGTGGCCACTGCTGAGTTTTCCAGGTTTGCTGGCATATTGAGCCCAGCACTTTAACAGCATCATCTTTTAGGATTTGAAATACCTCAGCTGGAATTCCATCACCACCACTAACTGTAGTGATGCTTCCTAAGACCTACTTGACTTCACCTCTAGGATGTCTGGCTCTAGGTGAGTGACCACACCATTGTGGTTATCTGGATCATTAAGACATTTGTACAACTCTTCAGTGAATTCTTGCCATCTTTCTAAATCTCTGCTGTTTCTTTTAGGTCCTTGCCATTTGTGTCCTTTATTGTGCCCATCTTTGCATGAAATGTTCCCTTGATATCTCCAGTTTTCTTGAGGAGATCTCTAGTCTTTCCCAGTCTATTGTTTTTCTCTATTTCTTTGCATTGGTCACTTAAGAAGGCTTTCTTCTCTCTCCTTGGTATTCTCTGGAACTCATTTAGTTGGGTGTATCTTTCCTTTTCTCCTTTGCCTTTCACTTCTCAGCTATCTGTAAGACCTCCTCAGACAATCATTCCGTAGTGGCGATTTTCAGAAAGGGCTCTATCCTGACTCCTGCTTCATAACAGAAAAAGAGGTCCTTGGACGGCCCATTGGTTCCGTTAGAGTTGAAGCCTGCATTTTCACTGAGCAGCGGGAGTGGGAGTGAGCATGGCTTGATTTTTGTTTTTCAATCAATGATATCCAGAAAGTTGGACTTGGTTTCCTGTTTTTTAAAACCGCAGCTTTATTATTCATTTTTGACTGTGCTGTATCTTCACTGCTGCGCAGACTTTCCTCTAGTTTCAGTGAGTGGGGGTGGCTTTTCATTGTGGTGGCTTCTCTGGTCCTGGAGCGTGGGCTCACTGGCTTCAGTAGCACGTGGGCAAAGCAGTTGCGGTCCCCAGGCTCTCGAGCCCAGGTTCAGTAGTGGTGGCACACGGGCGTAGAGTCTCTGCGGCATGTGGCATCTACCCAGAGCAGGGATTGAACCTGTGTCTCCGGCACTGGCAGGTGGCTTCTTCACCACTGAGCCACCAGCGAAGCACTGGTTTCCTCTTCCTGGGACTTCCACTTGTCACTCGAGGAGGCCTTGTTTCAGGCACCAGATGGTGGAGAGGAGATGATTTTGGTGCTAACAGGAGCAGTGAGACAGTCCAAATGACTTTGTTTTTAGTGGGATACTTGAATGAACTGTACCTCCTTGCTAAACTTGGAGGAAATGACAGTGCTCAATATGTGTGGACACTTAGTTCCCCCTGAAGAGAGGGCTAATTTCAAAGCATCAACCCTTGACCAACATCTTTAGATGCAAGTTAAAGCACTGCCAACTCCATTGTGAAGTGCAACAGACTGACTGCTTGATAGAAAATAGGGTGGGCTCCACAGCTGGGTTCCTGTGGTCAGAGATAGTTGGTGGCAGGGACAGCATTCCCGCTATCCTGAGACAAGCAAACTGATACGCACACAGCTGGGTGTGTAAAGCCCCAGGAACAGGGCCTTGTCCTCCCATAGTGTGTGCATAAGGAAACTTGGTTGTTCTCACTGGGGAAACAGGGGCACCGGAAGTACTGTGTGTGTTGGGGGGGTGGCGGCCGGAGGGGAAAGAAGACCACAGCTTGTGCCTTCTTCGCCTCCTTGTTCCATAGGTGGGCAGAGCAGTGAGGCGGGTGTCTGCCTTCCCTGGGACATGGCATTTGCTGGGGCCGAGGGCTTTCTTTGTGGGCACGCATCTTCCCTCCCACCCCCCACGGTGAGCAGAGGCCTGCTCACCGCTGTTTCTGTTCCCCAGGGAGAAGGATGGCATCCGGAAGGCCCGTGAGATCCTGGTGCGGCTGGGCCTGGACCCGACACACGAGGACTGTGTGGCCACTCATCGGGTCTGCCAGATCGTGTCCACACGCTCGGCCAGCCTGTGTGCGGCTACGCTGGCGGCCGTGCTGCGGCGCATCAAGGAGAACAAAGGCGTGGACCGGCTGCGCTCCACTGTCGGGGTCGATGGCTCAGTCTACAAGAAGCACCCCCAGTGAGTCAGCACGCGGGCCCTCAGAGGCCTGACTCTGCAGGAGCTCTGCGTCGCACTGTGGGGTGGTGGAGATGGGCCCTGGCGTCCAGGTTCTTTGTGGAATGAAAGCTCCCCGCTGGCAAGTGGGAGCTGGAAGTGTGTTGTCTTCGGCCTGGGTGGAGGCTTTCCTTGGCACTCTCCTGGCTTCTGGGGGCTCTTTTTTTGTGCTTTCTTAGTTCCAGCTTCTCTGGCTCACCTAGGTATTGAATTAATCCTGCCCTGCTGTATATGTTTTGATCCTTTAACTTGAAAGATATTTTTTTCTATGGTACCCACTTAGCTCATCATTTTCATCTAATAAGAATGCCCGGTCAATGGTCCTGCATTAACTGAAGGGGATTGTGGAGGGTCTCAGCCCTTCCATGCCCTAGGCTCCTGGTCCAGTGCTTCAGAAACTTTAAAGTGCACACAGATTACTAGAGGATCTAGTTAAGAGGCAGATTCTGGTTCAGAAGGTCTGGGTTCAGCCTGAGAGCCGGTGTCTCTAATAGCACCCAGTGATGCTGCCGGCCCATGGCCCACACTTGGAGTAGTAAAGGCCTTGGAGACCGTGGCTCCAAGCAGCCACCACACAAATCCTTAGCTGTTCAGACACCTCTGGGCTTCTTGGCAGAAAGCAGCCAAAGAGAGGCCAAAGTCTAGAAGAGCATTTTGATGTTTCTCTTTTTGGGTCTTTCCTAGGCAGCGTCTGCTGAATTGATGAAACATGAATAGTAGTTGGTGTCAGAGTCACCGGAGGCTGATAAGTTGGGCAGAGGAGCTGGGGCCTATGGGAAGGGGGTCTTCTGTGAGTGTCCGCAGGAGATGGTGGCTTCCCAGAAGGGTCCTTTTCTTTTCACAGGGTGGTTACATTTCAATATCTTGAGCTTTTATGCAGTGACTCCTAACCTGGGGAAGAGTAGGGAGAGAGTGTTTAGGGTGTCATTTGGGCTGAGGTGGTGAGCTACTGCCCCAAACATTTGTACCACTGACCCTGCCTGTGGGCACCCAACTCTTACCCCGGCTCCGTGACTGCAGGTTTGCCAAGCGTCTTCACAAGACCGTGCGGCGCCTGGTGCCCGACTGTGACGTGCGCTTCCTCCGCTCTGAGGATGGCAGTGGCAAGGGGGCAGCCATGGTGACGGCAGTGGCCTACCGGCTGGCCGACCAGCACCGAGCCCGCCAGAAGACCCTGGAGCCCCTGAAGCTGAGCCGCGAGCAGCTGCTGGAGGTCAAGAGGAGGATGAAGGCAGAAATGGAGCGAGGTCTGAGCAAGGAGACTCACGCCACCGCTCCTGTCAAGATGCTGCCCACCTACGTGTGTGCCACCCCTGATGGCACAGGTAAACCGCAGGGCTGCCCCCTAGCTCACCGCAGCGCTCAGTCACTCCAAGAGGACTCCCTTAGCCTTAGCATTAGGTGTTCAGGTCAGATTGTCGAACGTGTTTCTTCAGCTGTAGTACTGGGAAATTCTGGTGTTCAGTGAGCTCAACCAAGGCACTCCTTTGCTAAAACAGTGATCATAGTAAACACTTGCTTACCATGTGTCAAACGCTTCTCTAAGCATACCACACGTATTAATTCATTTAATCTTCAACTGTTAACAGACACTAGTAGTTAATTTTGTTTGTTAATAAGCTATTACGTTTTACACCAAACCTAGGCACAGGGAAATTAAGAAACCTGCCCAACTAGAAGATGGTAGAGCTGAATTCAAATATAGGAATTTTGGTTCCAGGGTTAGCTCATATAAGGTCAGGGGTTGGCAAACTAAAATCCATGGTCTAAATCTAACCCACTGCCTATTTTTACAAATAAAGTTTTATTAGCACACAGCCATGCCCATTTGCTTACATATTGCTTATGGCTGCTTTGTGCTACGGGACAGGTTGTATTGCTGCACCCTAGTTCAGCCAGGTCTCACTCCTCTGTAGAGGAGAAAGCCGTGCCTCCCTCTTGCAGCTGCCTGAGGGTTGCATGGAAACTGATTGAGGCAAGCAGTGCATTGTGAATGTCCTACAAAGGAAGGTTTTCTCATTTAGAAAGATTTCCCTTCAGTTTTCTTTAAAGAGTTAGACTGTTGTTCCTTCTCTCTTCTCTATTCTGGAACCTTATGTAGGGTGGCCTTTGATTTTGTACAGGTGGCATGTTTGGATATTTTGAAGTGTACCATATCACCATTTCTTTCCTATGTTCTGGAGCTCATTGTAATTCCTGGGATCCTGCAACTTGAATTCATTTGAGAACCACAGAGGAGCCAGGAAATCTCTAATCCCAGGGTTCTTATTTTCTTTATCATTAGCTGGAGCTTACTGTCTATCATGGAGAAGGAAATGGCAACCCACTCCAGTATTCTTGCCTGGGAAATCTCATGGACAGAGGAGCCTGGCAGGCTACAGTTCATGGGGTTGCAAGAATTGGACACAACTTAGTGACTAAACCATTGTCTATTATCCTGAGGTTGTCCAGGGCCTCCTGGGAGAGCTCCCCATTAGGGGAAGGTGACTGTCACTCTCTTTGGCCCCAGTGAATTATCTTCCTGGGCTTATTTTCCAGAGAAAGGAGACTTCCTGGCCTTGGACCTTGGGGGTACCAATTTTCGGGTCCTGCTGGTGCGTGTGCGGAACGGGAAGCGGCGTGGGGTGGAGATGCACAACAAGATCTACTCTATCCCGCAGGAGGTCATGCATGGCACAGGGGACGAGGTAAGACGGGCACCTCTGGGAGGGGGCTCCAGGAGACACCCCTTCTCACCCGGGAGGACAGTGCTTTCTCTGCTTTCACCCGTGGTCCTGGGGAGGAGTAGGTGGGCTAGGGCTCTGGCTGGCCTTTACTTAAGTATGTGCCTGAGCTGGCTTTTCTCTTGGGTAGAGGCCTAGAACCGGTGTTCAGGCCCTGCTGGGTGCAGCCTGCCCCGGCCCACCCACCACCCCGCTCAGAGCCCAACTTCTCCTTACAGCTCTTCGACCATATCGTCCAGTGCATTGCGGACTTCCTGGAGTACATGGGCATGAAGGGTGTGTCCCTGCCTCTAGGTTTCACTTTCTCCTTCCCCTGCCAGCAGAACAGCCTGGACGAGGTAACAGTGCTTTCCTGGAGGGCTCTCCCATGGGCTTTACTAACTCTGAACCACCCAGAGTTGTGAGCAAGGGAGAAAGCTGACTCAAGAGGAAGAAAAGAAGGGCATTAGTGATCAGTCATGGGGAAGGGCTTGTTGATGGGAATGAGCAAGTCAGACCTGGTGAGAGTCAAGTAGGTAACAATCTTTGGGATGATGATGACGATGCTAATAAAATCAACAACTGACATTTTTTAAAAAGTATTTTGTGCAAGGTACTCTGCTAGGTTTCCTCATTTAACCCTCACAGCAACCATATAAGGTAGGTGTTTGTGTGCCCATTTTGCAGAAAGGAAAACAAGGTCTACAGAGAGGCCAAGGATCTTGCAGGTCATATAGCCTGCGAGTGGCTAAGCCATGATTTCATTCCAGTTTCTTGACACATGAGTCCATGCTGTCAGTTATGCTCAGCTGTTCCTGAGGCCCCTGTTTTGGGCTCGGGACATTTCACTCCATCTCCTGTTTGGATGTCGTGATATTTCCCTAGTGTCACCTTTGCTTTTTATTCCCTGTCAGCTTGCCTTGGGTGAATGAAGCAGGGGATAAAGATCTGGTGCTCTTATAGCAGGGCTTATGTCACTCAGTTGATTGAGTTCTGTAAATGCCTCCTAGTCCTGCCCTCTGCGAGTTAAATTTACCATGTGCTCTGCTAGCACAGGTCAGGTATTAGGAAGTCCTGGTAAAAACCCTGCCGAATCCAGTATTTCCCAACATCTGTTAACATTGGTCCAGTGTTAGTCTAGGATTGCTTTTAGTTTTTCCAGCTTCTTTGTCTCAACACATTATTTTTTTCAGTATTAATGCATTGGTTTTCAAAGCCTTCTCATTTGCATCAGTTTACCAAAAGTACTTATCAAACATGTATATAAGTATTTATGTGATATTTAATGAAACATTGCTTATTATAACAGTCATTAGAAACAAGCTAAGTTATTCAACAGTTGGGAAATAGTTAAGTCATGAGTCATTCACTGCCTAGTATTAGCGACTAGTTTTTGGAAGGAATCTCAATGATTTGGGAAAACACTGGTGGTAAGACCAGAAAAATATTTTTAAGAAAAGTATAAACTCTATAATACAGAAATGTATAAAATGTGATTAATAGGAAGATAAAAAAATTCCAGTTTATGTGCTTCTAGACTTCTTCTACTGAAATATTTTTAACAGACTTTTCAAGTATACTTCTACTGAAATATTTTTAACATACTTTTCAGGTATATTTTTCAAGTATAACATGTATATATATATGCTTATAGACATTATATGCTTATATATTTATCTGGTGGCCCTCAAGACATGTCGTTTCTTTTCATGCCTGAATTATAAAATTCCAGGTCATTGTATTGCATTTATGCCATATGTTCTAAGTTTCTGTAAGCATCAGGTATTCAGTCTAGAACTGTGAAAGCTAAGAAGAAGAGAAGCAGAAGCTGGGTTCTGTCTGTTGTTCTGTCTGTAAGTTGAGTTCTGCTCTGCTGAGATCAGCCTGTTGATGGGGAGATCAGCAGGTTCTGAAGCCCAGAGACCTCAAGCTGCCTGGCTTAGCTGGTGGCCACGGGCAGCTCTCCCCAGCTGCTGGGGCCTCTGCATGCCGTATTATCTAAGGACCACTTGCAGTAATGTTATTTCAACATTCCAAATGTTTGAAAGTGCCAAATACAAAATTTCATCAGAGATGTCAAGCTAATTTGTAAACAAGAAAATCAGAGTGGTTTGGATATAGGTGTGTAAACTAGGTCACTACTGAGATTGAACTTTGTTTTTCTGAGTTTCCTGGGATCCGAACCCAGTGGGACTCATGATATTAAACTCCTGGGCCATGGGAAACCAAGCAAGTCCTGGAGAAACCATGCCAGTGGGTAGATAGTGAGCACGTGGCCCTCTTTTGGGTTCCGGCCTCTCAAGAGTGGTGTGGGGGTCCTGGATGTGGGTTCCGGCCTCTAAGAGTGGTGTGGGGGTCCTGGATGCCTATTCCCTGATGGACTGAAGCAGCACAGAGGGAGCCAGGGAGCAGTATATGAAACAGCCCCCCATATTCAGAGCCATCATATATCTGCTCCTGAAAGGCCCTGTATAACTCAGCAGAGGGTACTTGTTCACTTTGTAGTGGAGTCTGAAAATTCAGAGACACAAACCGACCCCTCTTTGTGATGTTCAGGGCAAACTGTTTTTCCTGGTGAAGGCAACGAGCGTATAGAGCCTAGTTCCTTGGCAGGGGCAGTTGTGTGGTGCTTATGAGCCCGTGCACTGGAGTTGGTGAGCCTGCGGGTGAGGGCCTCCTCTATTCCAAGCTGCAGGCCTTGGGCAGTTTACTCCAGAGCCAGAGTTACCTATAAAATGGGCATGATAATGACAGACATTTCACACAGTTGCTGTGAGGATTAAATGGTGTAGCACATGTGCTGTGCTTAGCCCAGTGCCTGGTGCACAATAGGCCCTTCTAGTAGGTGAGACGGGTTTAGAATAACTTGTGGGTGAGATGATCGGTTTTCAAAGGGCCTCTGATAACCTATGAGGTTGACAACTAGAGAATGAGCCAAGAGTCCTTCTCTGATATCCCCCTCCCTGCCCATGTGTGATTTTTAGAGCATCCTCCTGAAGTGGACTAAAGGCTTCAAGGCGTCTGGCTGCGAGGGTGAGGACGTGGTGATGCTGCTGAAGGAAGCCATCCACCGGCGAGAGGTAGGGGAGGCGTAGCACGAGGCCTGGAGGGGTCTCTGTACAAAAGTGGGGGGAACTGTTAGGTGTGGTTGTGCTGGTCACAGGGACCATTATTCTAGCCCTTGGGCAGTTTGTGAGTGTCCGTGGTCTGTCAAGCCTTCCTCCAGGCAACTGGGGATTCAGGAATGGCCACAAGCTCTCGTTCTATAAACAAACCGTGAGCTAACGTCAGGTGCTTTTGGGCTATGAAGGAAAATGAAGTTGGGTGAGGACAGAGTGAGTGGGGCTGGGGAAGCACATTCTTTTATAACCAGGGAAGGTCTCTGAGGAGGTGACAATTGAGCAGAGCAAATAAGCCCTGCTATATAAGCTTTCAGTTCAGTTTAGTTCAGTTGCTCAGTCGTGTCCAACTCTTTGCGACTCCATGGACTGTGTAGCCCACCAGGCTCCTCTGTCCATGGGATTCTCCAGGCAAGAATACTGGAGTGGGTTGCCATTTCCTTCTTCAGGGGATCTTCCCAACCCAGGGATCGAACCCGGGTCTCCTGCATTGCAGGCAGGCACTTTAACCTCTGAGCCACCAATAAGTTTTATACACATCTAAACCTCCCCTGCAAGTGTCTGAGGGAGAATATTGTGGCTCGTTTGGGGACTGGGATCTGCTGTTGTTCTCAGGAGTTTGACCTGGACGTGGTTGCCGTGGTGAACGATACAGTTGGGACTATGATGACCTGTGGCTATGAAGACCCTCACTGTGAAGTCGGCCTTATTGTTGGTGAGGACTTGGGCTGCTTCCCCTGCGGGTTCACACAGGCTAGGGTTGGTGGTGGGGATGGTGCTGAGGGAGGCCCTGACTGACCTCTCTTGATTGGCAGGCACAGGCAGCAATGCCTGCTACATGGAGGAGATGCGGAATGTTGAGCTGGTGGAAGGGGAAGAGGGGCGGATGTGTGTCAACATGGAGTGGGGGGCCTTCGGGGACAATGGATGCCTCGATGACGTGCGCACAGAATTTGATGCAGCCGTGGATGAACTTTCCCTTAACCCTGGCAGACAGAGGTAGGTGCCCAGTTGCGTGTGGGCTCTGGTATGTTTATCTCAGAACACCCACAACAGCAAATCCCAGGATGCTCATTCTCTTGAGATGTTAACAGAAGAGGTTTCTTTGGAAAGGGCTTCTTGTCAGATACATCTGGGAAGTTCTGGGTTAAGTCCTTTTTGCCCTGTTGAACTGTGTTGGTCCTGAAGTCCAGTTGGGAAAACAAAATCACAATAGTTATGTTGCAAGGAGAATTGGAGTTGATCAAGGTTTTAGAGGGATGAAAAGATCAAAGAGGGTTGCTGAGTAGCACAGAAGTTAGTATACATGTAGGAAGCAGCTCCTACTATGAGGACTGGGCAGGTGAGAGAAAGTGTTAAAACCTAGGTGTGGGACTTGAGGAAAAATAGACAGTTGAACCACCTGTTGCCATCAGAGTGAAGAAGCATTGCTGGGGCGAGGCGGGTAGGACCAGGAAGCAAATAGGAGCAAGCCTTTCTCCATCCATCCAGTATATAGCATCCTCTATTGTCATACTGGACAAGGGGGAGCTCCAGCATCACCAAGCCCTTGGTGTGGTGGGGTCCCATTAGGAAGAGGTTGAATATAGTTTTTCCTAGTTGGATTAACCAGGGACTGTACTTCTGCAGAATATCCTTTGCAAACATTTGTCTATAGTAGAGGCCACAAATTAAAGTGCCTCCAGGAACCAGCCAGACAACATTAATGAAAGAAAACAGGCTGGAGTAAGACAAGATTAAACAATGATGGAGTCTTGGTAGAAATCTAGAATGTTGATATTTTTAAAGGCCCTAGGCAGAGCCAGAAAACCCTCAAGCTATTGAGTAGTCATGTTTAGTTCTCTTGGCCAGTTTAGTTCTCAGCTGGCACTAGTTATTTAAGCAATAAATGATTAGGTCGAAAGGAAAGCATGCTAAATTCTCAGCAACATCAGGGATTAAGATTCAGCATCCTACTCTTCTGGAAGTGGGGTGGGGTCTGGTGTGAGTTCCTTCTTGAGAAGTCAGGAATAAGCCTTGGAAGGAAAATGAACCCATTAAATGGAGTCAATTCAGGGAATCCCTTGGGCCTCAGGACACATTTTACTGAATGCTATGAGTCAGTACGTGTGGATGCCAGGAATCCTGCCTAAGTGAGTCAAATAGCATTTCCTGTTCCACCAATGGGAAGCTGTATGCTCTCTCCCTTCTAATGTAGTGAAGGCTGGGCTGTCTCAGCACATCCTACACTTCTATTTTAACCTCCATGAACATTACCTGCATTGCAGGTTTGAGAAAATGATCAGCGGCATGTACTTGGGCGAGATTGTTCGTAACATCCTCATCGATTTCACCAAGCGTGGGCTGCTTTTCCGTGGCCGCATCTCAGAGCGGCTCAAGACAAGGGGAATCTTTGAAACCAAGTTCCTGTCTCAGATTGAGAGGTGAGAATTTAGGGTCTGGAGCAGGATGGGCCGTGTGTCCTTTTCATGGACAGACAAGCTGGGATTTTCACAGTTCAGGTGTGATCAGGGTGTGGCTTACATACAGGTCAGTTTAGTAGCTAACGTGTTTGTCTCTATATATAGTGTTGTTTTAAAGTACTTTATGAACAGTTGGCATTTTAAGGGAACATATATATTCTCATGAAAAATCATGCTAAGCTAGATGAACCTGTGCAAAGCAGTATTGCTGGTTCTAGACCAATTTCAAAGGTAGAAAGAAAGATAGCTGCTCACAGAATGTAAATGGGAATGCACGGTGGAAGATAACTCACTGAAGCCCCTGTGCTTGGCAAGAAGGATCTTCTTAACCGCTGGCTGCAGTAATAAGGCAACCAGGATCAAGTGGCGTCCCGTGGTGGCTCATTAAAGTGAGGCCTTCTTCCTCCAATTTAATGGTGGAGAAGAGAAGTCTGCTCTAAATTAGAATGCTGAGTTTCAGAGCCTTCTGAAAATTAATGCTGTCATTAATATTACTCTCAGGCATATTGAAAGACAGGAACTAGACAGCCTATATGAGGGGGGCCCTAAGTTTCTTGCACCAGTGAACAGAATACTGTTCCAGTTTACATGTCTGTTTTCTTCTATAAATAGAGCACAGGTAGATTTCAGACCACCCAGCTTGTGGGAGGAGAAGTAGAAGAGGCATATAATGTTGGTTGTTGAGGCTTGTCCTGCTGGCCTGTGAACAATGAGAGATTGGACAGGAAAGGGCTTTGCAACTGAAAACTGTCATGTATTAGCATCATCACTGTCTTTGCTATTTCCAAATAAGTGGAATCATGGCCAGTGAATTTCCTTTTGAGTATCAGTTTTGTCGCAGCAGTGTGCACCTTGCCTAGATAAAGTGGCATAGGGAGCTGTTTCTTTGTGTTCCTGTCCATGTGGGCCAGTGTGATAAGCACTAGTTCCTGAATTGAGTTTAAAAAAAAACACCTCTCACGGACAGTAGCTTTTACCCCAAGCCCTTAGAAGTCCAGGTCCCCCAGAACTGCTTGGGATGAAGGAGCCAGGCCCTGGAGTGGCAAGCCATCAGGCCCTCTTGGTTCGTCACTGACCGCTGGCTGTCTCCTCTTGCCCCAGTGACTGCCTGGCCCTGCTGCAGGTCCGTGCCATCCTACACCACTTAGGGCTCGAGAGCACCTGCGATGACAGCATCATCGTCAAGGAAGTGTGCACCGTGGTGGCTCGACGGGCAGCCCAGCTCTGTGGTGCAGGCATGGCCGCTGTAGTGGACAAAATACGAGAAAACCGTGGGCTGGACACCCTCAAAGTGACAGTGGGTGTGGATGGGACCCTCTACAAGCTACATCCTCAGTAAGTGCCTGATCTCCACTCTTCCTGCCCATCTTTCTCCCCACATCGCTTCATTCTTTCCCTGCTTTCCTTTCTCTCAATCTTTATTTTATGGCAAATTATCAGACATTGCAAAGAGTGTATATAGTGCATGTATTATAGGTTTAACGATTAATAACTGTGTAGGTCTGTGTTTTACCATCCAGCTTCGAAGCCCCCTGTGAGCTCCTCCCAGGTGCACCCTTCATTTTCCCCACCATGAGTAAGTGCTGAGGTGATTAAGTTTATCACTTTTTTTCTCCCATATTTTATGTATGCATCTATAGTGTTTATTTTTACTTAATTTTTTTTTGGCTGCACTGAGCGGCATATGGGACCAGGGACTGAACCTGAGCCCCCTGCATTGGAAGCACAGTCTTAGCCACAGGACCGCCAGAGAAGTCCCAGTTTTACTTAATTTTGAGTTTGCCATAAGGGGAATCATATGGCATCTTTTCTTTTCTGACTGGTTTTTCTCATACTGCATGTATAGTTTTTAGATGCATTAACACTGAAGTCTGCAATCATAGTTCATTAATTTTCAGGGCTGTAACCTCTGAGCGTCTAAGCTATAATTTATCCTAATGATGAATATTTGGGTTATTTCTAGATTTTGACTATTTCAAACAGTGCTTCTGCCAATGTTCTAGTAAATGTATGCGGGAAATCTGGAGCATTTTTTTCTATCGTCTAGGGTAGGAGTTGGCAGATTATAGCCACAACTGTTTTTGTAAAGATAAACTTTTATTGAAACACAGCCATGCCCACTTGTTTATGTGTTGTCTATGGCTGCTTTTGGAGAAGGCAATGGCACCCCACCCCAGTACTCTTGCCTGGCAAATCCCATGGACGGAGGAGCCTGGTGGGCTGCCGTCTCTGGGGTCGCACAGAGTTGGACACGACTGAAGCGACTTAGCAGCAGCAGCAGCAGCATGGCTACTTTTGGCTATTAACAGCAGACTATATGACCCACAAAGCTCAAAGCATCAATTGTCTAGCCCTCTATAGAAGCAGTTTGCCACCCTCATCTCTAGTATGGAAATACTGAATTCCTTTTTCTTTTTACTCTTTTTTCTGTCTTTGTCCATCTCTTCCCCCTTTTGTCCTCTCATCACTATTTCTCTTCTCCTTTCTTCTCTCACTTGCATATATTTTGAACAAATTGTTTTAAAATCAGGATATACCTCAGTCCCTTTCCCATAGAAGCTCTTCGACTAAAACTTAAAAGAACAGAGCTGTGCCCCTTGCTCAGCAGAAGGTAGGATGGAGAGATTCATTGATTGAATTGCCACCCGTGTCACCATGATTGTTTCAAGGAGATGAGAAGCTCCCCAGAGTCTACAGTTAGTGCAAAGAGTAGACTCTGAGGAGTTCTAAATTTCTCTTATTGATGTTCAGTGTCATTGTGAAAATAGGAACCTCAGTCCCAAGTGGGGGTTGGGAGTGGGAGAAGTCCAGCCACTAGTACTGGGGCTTGATGTTAGGACCTCTGTTCTCAGCTCTGCCAATGGGGAGGAGCAACTTGACCCTGCTCTAGTGGGTAAATAATGACAAATGGTCTCTTTCTCTAGTCCCCTATCAGGAAGAGTCTTTGATTCTTGTCATCTCCCAACAACACCCTTCTAAGTCTGCTTCTTTTGCCTTTAATGAAATTTTGGGTTAGACGTGAGTCTGCTATGAGTTAATATCTCTGGAAAATGGAACATCACCTGTATGGGACTTGGTCCTCCCCTCTAGAACTGATGAACAGGCACTTCTGCAAGGCATGCATAAATGACTGCGCTTTTAAGAACACAGCTGGCCATAATCTCAGGCTTTTGTCCTAGAGTTGAATCTTAGCTTCTCACTTAGCTTCTCTTGCCCACTGTGACATAGAACTTGGGCATGTTGCTAGTCTCTCCAAACCTCAGTTTTCTGAAAAACAATACATAGTGTTTAATACATGGTAGCTATCATCCTCTTCTCCATCTCAATTATTTCTAGGTTTCCAGCATCACTTCTTAGGGCACTATCTTTTAGGACACAAATCTATCGTGACTAAGATATTTTATTCTGTCTTCCTCCCATCTTTTTCAGCTTTGCCAAAGTCATGCATGAGACAGTGAAGGACTTGGCTCCAAAATGTGATGTATCCTTCCTGGAGTCAGAAGATGGCAGTGGGAAGGGGGCAGCTCTCATCACTGCTGTGGCCTGCCGCATCCGAGAGGCTGGACAGCGGTAGAGCCCCTGCAATTGGAAGGACTTTCTCTGGTTTCCCTTCTTTCCTGCTTTAAATTATAAGATGCCATTCCCCTTGTGTCAGAAACAGACCCCTTGGCTTTTCCTTGGCAGAGAGGACCTCACTGGATAGGTTTTGTCTCTGTCTACTCATTGTAGAGTTTGGTACCCAAGCCTTGGCCCTCCTGAGATAAATACAATTTGAAATAAGGATTTGTTCACACTTTTCACAACCGTTACCATTGATTTTCTTGAAACTCGAAAAAAAGATTTAATCTTTAGTAATCCCCCTCGCCAAATTCCATGCCCCTGTATAATCCTACAGGATGGGGAAATAATAGAAAATATGTTTGCTTCACCTTGAAGCCTGACCATGACATTTCTAGGTGGAAAGCATCCCCCAGCTTGAAGGTTGGTGCTATTTCTCCTCTCAGAGAGCTGAGAGGTCTCCACTGACTTGAGCCTGATTCTCCCATAGGCAGGGGGGAGGGACAGCAATGGAGGGGAAGTCCATGGGTAGCCACGTGGCAGCCGCTCTTCAACCTCATCTCTAAGCATTTGCCAGGTGGGTTCCAGTGGATGCTTTTCCTGGAATCAAAGCGTCCTGAGTCTGATCAAGCAAAACCAAAGCCTAGAGTCCTGGGAGCAGGTTCACAGGTCATCAATAAACAGTGGACCTTTGGGGGCGGGAAGACTTTTTGGTCTGTTTTAAAATTTTTTCCTGCAGAAGTGGAAACACTGTATTTTCATTTTAATTTATATTTGAAATGTATTTAGTTCATGAAGTACATCTGCTCCTTCATCTTGACACTGTATGATCCTTTGTATGTAATGTATTTATATGTTAATTTGTTATGTCTATAAATACACAGGGTCTCGAGAGATCGATGTAGTTAAAGGATGAAAGATGAAGATATATTAATCATTTACTAGAAATACCTCATTCATCTGCAGGAAGAAAAGGAAAACATCATTAAAGTGAGGGAACGGTCAAGCAGCTCCTCCTTCCCTTGCAGACTCAGAAACTTGGAAGGTGTCTGGGGATAGCGTGAAGGGGGTTGGGACTGTGGACGGAAGAAACCACACCAACTGATTGCTCAGTCTAGAAACTTTTCTGGCACAATATTACATGAGATGTTAACAAAGGAAACAGGAATCATTTCAAATAAACTGCTTAGCAATCTGCAGTCTTAGGGCAGTTAGTAGTATTTTAAAGCTCTCTAACAAGATAAAGGAAGTCACCAAAAATATTTGCAAAATGGTCTAATTGTTGATAGCAAACCAAAACCAAACTATTAATCAAACACACAAAACTTCAGGGACAACATGTTTGGTGGATTTGTACCCTTCTAGCAAATTTCACCTTGGGTTTGTTTTATAAATGTTCTATAAGAGGTATTGTCCCTAGACTTCTAAGCTAAGCTGTTTTTACAAGAAGTATTTATTTCAAACTGCTTGGGTGGAGAGGGAAAGGGACCTAAAACCTTCCTTATCCTACTTTTTAGAGTGCAGTTAATCCTGAATCTGCGAGCCCACTTCTGCCCTAAAATATTAAATCATTTTAATATTTTTATTAAACCCATATACTTCATAATAAAGAGGGGAAGGCCTTTTAACAGTGTTGAGTAGGATACAAGGATCAAAACAAAAACGGAACAACACAACTCAAAGCACCCAAATTTTGCACATTTATCAAACTTGTAGTGAGAACAGTGTCTAGATTTGTGTATCACTAAGGGATGCCCAAGAAATAGAAGTGAACTTTAACTTTTAAACTTGAAAAATTAGGCACCATCTATGAAATTGCACATTTTTAAAAGGTAGAGCTGTGTGTGTGGCTTCTAAAATGGAACGCTGGAAAATGTGTTTTGAATGGTTGTGTTCCCACAGTTAGGTGATAGTTCCTTGCTGATGCTGCTTCACCTGTGTAAATATAGACTCTCAATCTATGACTGCGATGTACTCAATAGCAGATCATCTCAAACCCTTGAGCACTCAGTCTAGTGAAGATGTTGTCATGTACAATAAAGAACTAGTTGGATTAACTGTGTGATGTTAACTATTATTAATAAATTTTAACATTTTTCAAATATTCCATGTGTGATTCATGAGACTTTTCAAGAGTGTAGTCATCTTTCAAGCATATTAGTATTTTCTAACTCATCTGAGTAATTGCTGGCGTTTTGATTTTGACTATACATGCTTGATAGGCATGTGGCCAACACTTTGCCATGACCCCAGATATTTCTCACTCCAGAAACACAGTGCCAATGGAATGGGAAGCTAGATGATTTTTCCTAGGCTATGTTTGAGCCCCTGGATTTCAAGCATTGCTGAAACCATGGCTGGTGCAGCAGTCTGCTGTTTTAAGCAGTTTGGCTGAGATGAAGCAGAACCCTCAGGGACTCTGGCTAAACTCTGTAGGTATATGTGATTCACATTCAAGATAAAAGCCCTTACTTATATGAACTCTAAAAAACACTTGCCTCTATCCTCCCCTTACCATCTTTTAAAACCCTTTCCTAAATAAGCAAAATACAAACTTGGTAAATAAACTTCACACAAGTTCTTAGTGATACCTGCTGATGATATTGACTTGCCCTGCTTGACAATACCTGAAGAAGGAGCAGATAAATGCTAACAGAATGAAAGAGATCGGCAGAGCACAAAATTCAAACTTGCTAGTGGTGAAGGAAGAGAAATTAAAATTTCTGACTTCAAATTGGTGAGCTTATAGGAGAACATTTATATACTATTGATAGAAGTGCAAAGTACAATCATTTAGGAGAGGAATAGGCAATCAGTTCAGTTTAGTTCAGTTGCTCAGTCGTGTCCGACTCTTTGCGACCCCATGAATCGCAGCATGCCAGGCCTCCCATCACCAACTCCCGGAGTTCACTCAGACTCACGTCCATCGAGTCAGTGATGCCATCCAGCCATCTCGTCCTCTGTCGTCCCCTTCTCCTCCTGCCCCTAATCCCTCCCAACATCAGAGTCTTTTCCAATGAGTCAACTCTTCTCATGAGGTGGCCAAGGTACTGGAGTTTCAGCTTTAGCATCATTCCTTCCTAAGAAATCCCAGGATTGATCTCCTTCAGAATGGACTGGTTGGATCTCCTTGCAGTCCACAGTTCAAAAGCATCAATTCTTCGGTGCTCAGCCTTCTTCACAGTTCAACTCTCACATCCACACATGACCACAGGAAAAACCATAGCCTTGACTAGACGGACCTTAGTCGGCAAAGTAATGTCTCTGCTTTTGAATATACTACCTAGGTTGGTCATAACTTTTCTTCCAAAGAGTAAGCGTCTTTTAATTTCATGGCTGCAGTCACCATCTGCAGTGATTTGGAGACCAAAAAGATAAAGTCTGATACTGTTTCCACTGTTTCCCCATCTATTTCCCATGAAGTGATGGAACCGGATGCATTATCTTCGTTTTCTGAATGTTGAGCTTTAAGCCAACTTTTTCACTCTCCTCTTTCACTTT
>SJYQ01003952.1:444269-496389 GCA_006410935.1 Redunca redunca
TTAATTGTTATAGGTTGTTTATTCTGTTGTTTTTCTATGCAGATTATCATATTTTTAAATAAATAATTGTTTAGTTTTATTTTTCCCTTCAAATCATTAAAACTTTTTTCTTTTCTTACCTTATTGATTAGGATCTCTAGCACTGCTATATAGTAGCAGTAATAGTACATTTTTGTCTTCTTCCCAATCTTAAAAGAAATGTGCCTAAATGTTCTCCATTAAGAAAATTTTTTGATGTCAGTTTTGGGTTACCAACTTAAGGAACTTCTTTTTTCTGTTCCTAGTTTGCTAAGATTTTTTTAATTATAAAATCTTCAGTAGATGTACATTAAAGGCTTTTTCTGCATCTGTTGAAAGAGATGATGGTTTTTTTCCTTTAGTCTTAACTGTAATGAATAGCACTATGCATTCTCTGGAAAATCTTCCTTTATTTCTGGGATAAACCATATCTTTTAGTATATTATTGGATGGAGATCACCTGGCATTTTACTTTTTGCATTCTCATTCATAAGTGAAATGGGGCCATCATTTTTTTCTTTTGTATTGTCCTGATTTGCTTTTAAGTAAAAATTACACTAACTTCACAAAAAAGGCTGGGCAGTTTTCTCCCTTTTTTCACTTACACATGTATACAGAATACTGAATCCTCTGTGCTTCAATAGAAGCACGAGGCCAATTTTATTTTGTCTATACCTCCATTCTCATCCCCTTTCATATTATTTTGAAGCAAAGCTCAGACTTTTTATCATGACAACTACAAATGCTCCAGTAGTTTTTTCAGTCTACCCATAATGCCATCATCTCCTCCCCAAATATTCACAATTTCTCAATGTCAAGAAATACCCAGTGTTTAAACTTTGAACTGTCTCATAAATATCATTACAATTAAAAAAAAAATCAGAATCCAAACAAAATCTACATATTGGGCTTGTTTGCCTGTTTTCTAATCTCTCATAACCTTCTGTTCCTTTCCAACTCTGTTTTCCCTCTCTTATGAAGAAATCACATTGCCTAGGATTTCCCACGACTGCATCTCTAGATTGATCTGCCCTCGGCATTCCTGTAAATTGGTAGTTTAACCTCAATTCTTGATCAAATGTAGATTTGGTATCTTAGAAAGACTGCTTCAAAGTGGTTATTGCATTATTCTTTTATTTTTGCATGTCTGTTCAGTTCAGTTCAGTCACTCAGTCATGTCCAACTCTTTGCGACCCCATGAATTGCAGCACGCCAGGCCTCCCTGTCCATCACCATCTCCCGGAGTTCACTCAGACTCACGTCCATCGTGTCCTTGATGCCATCCAGCCATCTCATCCTCGGTCGTCCCCTTCTCTTCCTGCCCCCAATCCCTCCCAGCATCAGAGTCTTTTCCAATGAATCAACTCTTCGCATCAGGTGTCCAAAGTACTGGAGTTTCAGCTTCAGCATCATTCCTTCCAAAGAAATCCCAGGATTGATCTCCTTCAGAATGGACTGGTTGGATCTCCTTGCAGTCCAAGGGACTCTCAAGAGTCTTCTCCAACACCACAATTCAAATGCATCAATTCTTCGGTGCTCAGCCTTCTTCACAGTCCAACTCTCACATCCATACATGACCAAAGGAAAAACCATAGCCTTGACTAGACGGACCTTAGTCGGCAAAGTAATGTCTCTGCTTTTGAATATACTATCTAGGTTGGTCATAACTTTTCTTCCAAGGAGTAAAAGTGTCTTTTAATTTCATGTCTGTTATTTCATGTCTGTTATTTTCCCCGTTTTCATTGTATATAAGTCTATTTTAACATATAATGTCTCTTTCTCACCTCTTTCCTTAACCGGTTTTGCCAGAATTTTGCTTCATTTATCTTTTCAGAGAATTAGCTTATGAATTTTGTTATTTTTTCCCATTCATTGATTCTCACTGTTTATTTTTTTTCCTTCTTGTTTCCTGAGCTTGCTTTGTTGCTCCTGTTTCAGCTTCTTAAGTGAACGGTTTAGCTTATATTTGAAGTTACAAATTCTGCTCTATCTACTAAGCTCCAGAAATTTTAATACATTGCCATTTGATTGGAATTCTAAGTAATTAGTACTGCTCTTTTTTAACCTTATAAATTTTAGTACTCTCATTTAGTTTCCAGCATTGAAATTTATAAGATAAAATATATATTTAATTAAGGAATAATTACTTTACAATATTGTGATGGTTTTTGCCATTCATCAACATGAATTGGCATTAGGTGTACATATGTCCCCTACTTCTTGAAGCCCCCTCCCACCTCCCTCCCCTTCCCATCCCTCTAGGTTGTCGCAGCGCACTGGCTTTGGGGTCCCTGCATCACACCTCTAACTCCCAACTCCCACTCTTTTGTGATTGATTTCCAATTTTTTGGCATTATGGTCTGAGAACATGGTCTGGTTGATAATCAGTCTTTGAAATTTATCAAGTCTTCCTTTGTGACCTAGTAGATGGGCAATGCTGTAACCCTCCAAGAAGTGACTGAAAACTCTGTATTCTCTCTGGTGCAGAGCATAGAATGAGACAAAGGGAGAGGTGTGAGAACACAGGCAGGGTGACTGTGGATATGTTCTAGACTGACATGTTACTTATGAGTTTCTTGGTGGTAGAATTATAGGCGGCCTTTGTTTTTTTTCTTGGCCAACAGTTTCTGTTTGTCTGTTTCTTAATGTTCTTGAAGTCTGTGTCAACGACTTCACATGGCACCCACTGCCCCAGGCTGGTAAGAGCACTGGTATGGACAAGGATTACACTTGCCACTATAGGTTGTGTGGATGACTCATCCACCTTTCCTGGCCTGCCATCCTGCTCTGTAAAATGAGGAGATTAAAGTTCCTCACCCAGCTTGAACATTTTTTGTCTGTTATTTGTAAGCACCATTTGCTGCTGGTGTGGGGACCTGAAAACCCTGGCACTGTGGTGGTCACTGCAGGAAACCTCACAAATCTGGCCCACAGGGTCCTACCCGCAGGCAGTGGGGGCAGGAAGGAGGTCTCCCTCTCTGCCTTATCAATAGATGATGTGACCTTTTGCTTTCTGTCATTTAGTGATAAACATGTCTCTTTCTCCAATCATGGTCTCTGTTCTCCAGGCTGCAAAACCATTTCTGGGGAATGCAGACATGAATGGTGCCAACCGGAATATGGAAATAGACAGGAATTGGTACCTTTGACTGTACTGGGACTTCAGGTCCCCTGAAGGACAAACCTATACTCTTTGTTTTATTATAAAAATGTTTTCTTTTTAAATAAGCAGTGGGAAATGCCAGAATCATCTGCAGCCACCTGCTGACCCTTGGGACTGGAGAGGGTATATTTGTAAGATTCCATTTTTTGTTTACTCAGTTATTCCAGGAATATCCTCACCTTGGAGTGCAAGAATTGCCTCTTAGGACCAGCTCTGCCTTCATGGTCAAGCAAGATGAAGCAATGCTTTCCTTGGCAAATTTCTACAAATTTCTAGGCCTTATATGTTGCCATCAGGCTGTTTCTCCATGCTTCACAAAGCAAAAACATCAGGAAAATGACATTTCTACATGTGTATTATTTAATTTATATACATTATGTATGAAAGTGTTGGTCACTCAGTAGTGTCTGACTCTTTGCAACCCCATGGACTGTAGCCTTCTTCTGTCTATGGAATTCTCCAGGCAAGAGTACTGGAGTGGGTTGCCATTCCCTTCTCTAGGGATCTTCCCTACCTGGGGATTGAACCTGAATCTCCTGCATTGCAGCAGATTCTTTACTGTCTGAGCCACCAGGGATGCTTGAAACAAGTATGAATTTGCTTCACGGCATTTGGATGCAAGAAATGTCACAGTACTGAAATTAGCTCTGAACACTCCCTCACCAAAAGAATGAGATGTCCAGTATCAAGTATTATTGGGATAGTTTTCCCCTCACCAGGATGAAGTGGGAGTCCCTGGGAGTGGCACAGTCCAGTGGCATCTGAGAAAGGCTTGCAGTCTTTAAGAATGCTGTGGTTCCCTTACTTCTGAGCCAGCCCAGGTGGAGCCCCTGCTGCCTGGAGACTCCTGTGTTCCCTGTCCAGGAGCCCATCCCACTTCTCCCTTGACACTGCTCAGATGCTGCTGCAGAGATGACAGCCCAGGAGGCCAAACTGTCACTCCATCCCTGGGCTGTCAGGAGTTCTGTTTCGGAGACATCCTGTGTGATTGGCTGCGTATGAGAACTGCCGTTGCTGCAGAAACCACCCCACCGTTTGATTTCTGTGATTCCCGTCCCCAAATTCACCTTTGACTCTCCGATTCATCTTCAAGACTGGTCACCACTCATAGCAGTGATCAAAACCATCCCCAAGTAAAAGAAATGCAAGAAGGCAAAATGATTGTCTGAAGGGGCTTTCAAATAGTTGAGAAAAGAAGAGAAGCAAAAGGCAAAAGAGAAAAGGAAAGATATACTCATCTGAATGCAGAGTTCCAAAGAATAGCAAGGAGAGATAAGAAAGCCTTCTTAAGTGAGCAATGCAAAAAAACAGAGGAAAACAATAGAATGGGAAAGACTAGAGATCTCTTCAAGAAAATAAGAGATACCAGGGGAACTTGTCATATGAAGATGGGCACAATAAAGGGCAGAAAGAGTAAGGACCTAACAGAAGCAGAAGATATTAACCAGAGGTGGAAAAAATACACAGAAGAACTATACAAAAAAAGGTCTTAATGACCAAGATAACCCAGTGGTTTAATAACACCTAGAGCCAGACCTCCTGCAGTGTGAAGTCAAGTGGGACTTAGGAAGCATTACTATGAACAAAGCTAGTGGAGGTGATGGAATTCTAGGTAAGCTATTTCAAATCCTAAAAGATGATGCTGTTTAAGTGCTTCTCTCAATATGCCAGTAAGTTTAGAAAACTCAGCAGTGGCCACAGGACTGGAAAAGGTTAGTTTTCATTCTAATCCCAAAGGAGGGCAATGCCAAAGAATGTTCAAACTACTGCACAATTGTGCTCATTTCACATGCTAGCAAGGTAATACTCAAAATCCTTCAAGCTAGGGTTAAATAGTATGTGAACTGAGAACTTTCAGATGTACAAGCTAGATTTAGAAAAGGCAGAGGAATCAGAGATAAAATTGCCAACATCCAGTGGGTCACAGAAGAGAATTCCAGAAAAACATCTACTTCTGCTTCATTGACTACACTAAAGCCTTTGACTGTGTGGATCACAACATACTGTGGAAAATTCTTCAAGAGATGGGAATACCAGCCCACCTTACCTGCCTCCTGAGAAACCTGTATGTAGGTCAAGAAGCAATAGTTAGAATCGGACATAGAACAATGGACTGGATCAAAATCGGGAAAAGGAGTACATCAAGGTTATATATTGTCACCCTGCTTGTCTAACTTTTATTCAGAGCACATTGTGTGAAATGCCAGGCTGGATGAAGCACAAGCTAGAATCAAGATTGCTGGGAGAAATATCAATAACCTCAGATATGCAGATGATACCACCCTAATGGCAGAAAGTGAAGAGGAACTAAAAACCCTCTTGATGAAGGTGAAAGAGGAGAGTGAAAAATCTAGCCTAAAACTCAACATGAAAAAAAACTAAGATCATGGCATGTGGTCCCATCACTTCATGGCAAATAGGTGGGGAAACCATGGAAACAGTGACACTTTATTTTCTTGGGCTCCAAAATCTCTGCAGACAGTGACTGCAGCCACAAAATTAAAAGATGATTGCTCCTTAGAAGAAAAGCTTTGACAAACCTAGATGGCATATTAAAAAGAGGAGACACACTCTTCCAACAAAGGTCTATCTAGTTAAAGCTATGGTTTTTTCAGTAGTCATGTATGGATGCAAGAGTTGGACCATAAAGAAAGCTGAGCGCTGAAGAATTGATGCTTTTGAATTGTGATACTGGAGAAGACTCTTGAGAGTCCCTTGGACAGTATGGAGATCAAACCAGTCAATCCTAAAGGAAATCAGTCCTAAATATTCATGGGAAGGACTGATGCTAAAGCTGAAGCTCCAATACTTTGGTCACCTGATGTGAATAGCTGATTCATTAGAAAGACCCTGAGGCTGGGAAAGTTTGAGGGCAGGAGGAGAATGAGGCAACAGTGGATGAGATGGTTGGATGGCATCATCAACTCCATGGATATAAGTTTGAACAAACTCTGAGAGATAGTGAAGGACAGGAAAACCTGGCGTGCTGCAGTCCATGGAGTCACAAAGATTTGCACATGACTGACCCACTGAACAACAACAAAGGGTTTTGTGGTAGTTGTGATAATATTTAATAGCTCATGAAATCATTTTTGTAGCCCTTCTCTCTTTTTTCTGGAGTAAATAAACACACACAACAGGCATTGCTCCTTGCCTTGAGTAAGGGGCTGTGAGACTTCAGATATATCATTCTTGGTTATATAAAATCAAAATACAATCCTTTTTAAAAATATTTGGCAAATTCCAATTATCTGGAGGATAGTTTGTTACTGATAAGGGGAGCCTTTGGGTAATTAGTACAAAAGTAGTTGAATATCACTAGAATTTTCGTACTTTTCTATCATATGCCATTTCATTTATTCTTGTCAAAAACAGTGCCTCCACTTTGCCCCCACAAATTATAGCAGAAGTGATTTGCCCAAGTTGAGCTTTGGTATAGAGGTATGCTGTGTCTGAGGATCATCACCAATCTCTCAGCATTATTTTTTTTTTAGAATGATTTTTAAAACTATATAAATGGATACAAAAAAGAATGAAGCCCAATAACAAATAGAAGGGTGATAAAAGTAAAGAACCCAGGCACCTGGACACGAAAGCAAAAGACTCTAAGACATTTTGGAGGGAAGAGGGGGAGCAAGTAGCTCACTCGGTTCTGAATTTATCCTTATACTAAATTAGGGCAGAAAAGTGCTACTAAATAATGAAAATTGAATTAGAAAATGAGATTATTATTCATTTGTACTATTTAAGGAAAGAAGAGCATAAAAAACAAGAGCATAAATATTTACATTGAGACCATTTTTTAAAAGATTATTAAAATCAGGACATTTTACCATTTAAGCTTGTCAATAAGTGTAGCCATTTCCCCTATACATCACATAAATATCCCAAATACCATCTAATACATGAAAATTACATATTTATAACTTATATGAGAAAACTACTTTATGAAGAGGAAGATAAAAATTTTTGTCCAAGTGTATTTTATCTCCATGAATATAGAGATTAATATATTGGTGACTGAACAGCAACAGAGACAAATGAAAATAGAAACACAATGGTCCAAAACTTACGAGATGCAGCAGAAGCAGCTCTAAGAGGGAAGTTTATAGCAACACAATCTTCCCTCAAGAAACAAGAAAAATCTCAAATAAACAACCTAAGCTTTTAAACTAGCCATTAAAAGAATGAAATCATGCCATTTGGAACAACTGGATAGACCTACAGAGTGTCATACTGAGTGAAGTAAGTCAGACAGAGAAGTATCATGTGACATCCCTTATATGTGGAATCTAAAAATAAGTTATTTCAGTGAGCCCAGACTTTTGCATCTTTCCATACACAGAAAAGTGCTAAATTCCTTAACTTGAGAGGTCTCATTTTAAGTAACAGTAATCTTTTGATGTTCCAACTACCTGGTCTTTTTGCAAAAACTCCTATATAGCCAAACAAGGTCAGTCCTTCCATTTAGACCGTATTTGGGTACATGGGACTCAAAATTTCTTGCTTAAATGCTCCAACCTCTTCCAGAGCTGCATGAGCCTCATCCCCCATCTGTCTCGCCTATGGTGAGCTCACCTACATCTCAGCGGTAGCCAAAGGCAGAGGGCTTTTGGGTAGGATTTAGACTTGCAGGTGGAGGTATGCTTCAATGCCTGCTGGGTGGGGTTGGGAGTGGCAAGAGAAGGTGGGAGTGTGGGCCAACTGTCTCCATGTTTATACTTTCAGAGTTAGTGGCAGGTGTGGGTCCAGGATCCCTTTGGGAAAGGAAAAATACTATTCCTTCCTTCCTACTGAGTCACCCCTTTCCACCCTTTCTCTTCCTCTAGGGTGGATTAAAAGACTTCTTGCAGAAAAACACATCAACCAACATATGAACAAAAAACAAGACCTCAGATTACACCTACATTGCAAATGAGTGCAACCCACCCACTCAGACGTTGAGCATTTAGTGGACCACCCACCAACATGCCTTTGAAGGGTCACCCTTAAGAGGTTTAGGGGAGGGTTAGCCTCTGAAGGGGATAAACAGGGGCTGATACCGGCCTAAGGCTGGGAGGGAGAGAGGACATCTCAGAGGGGAAGACCATTGGAAGTCAGCCTTGTTGGCATCTTGGTGCTGGCATTTGGAAGGCTCTCCCTCTAGGATAAGGGTCTACCACCTATTATTCTCTGTACAACCTCATCTTCAAAAGTTAACTGACTTGGAAACCAAATGTGATAAATGCTATGGAGCTATTCTGGCTGAAGCAAGGTTGGAGAGCAGGGTGACTGTCCTGCTTGGTGACCCTCCCACCTGCTCCCGAGGAACAAGTTGGAAACTTCCAGATCTAGAGAAATAAGCTTGATGCAAGAAGCACAGATCAGGCTGCACCAGGCTGTTCCAGGCCCCGAGGGAAGGAGCTCAGGGACAAACTGGGGGCAAAGCAGACCAGCGCTGGGCCCAGGACAGCCTCCCACCTTCCTTGGGGCCAGAACACATAGGCGGCTTCTCCATGTTACCATCATCTGCCTTTAAATAAGACAATGTAAGAAGGTCTCTGTGATGTGCAAAGAACTAAGTAAACGTGGGTGACATCCGCCAGTGAAAGAGAAGATGTGGATACTTGGGACCTGGGTATTCTATCCTGATGTCAGCTACCCTGATCCTTTTGTTCAGACTTCTGTGCTGGTTATGAAACCAACGTCTCTCAGCTTCCATCCACCCATTTATACTCTACTCTGTGGCACTGGGGCTACGACTCTGCAAACTCCAATTCTCTGTGGCCAACTAACTACAGCTTAGGCTCTGTCAGCAAGGCTGGAGGAAGGAGCAGGGACTCTCTCCTTCCTCACTGAGCATAACTCCAGCAATGACAGCTCTTTCAAGTAGCAGTGTCTTCCTGTTTTTTTCTACACTCCCAGCACCGACCTCAGAGATACAAGGCAGTTGCATCTCATTGGAGGTCTGGGTTCCAGCTCTGCTGGGCCCCTCTGCCAAGCTTCTGATTAATTAGGACCCCCGTCTCTTTCTTTTGCTCTCCAGTCCCAGCTGCCTGCTGCAGTTACTGCCTCTGTGTTTATCTTGACATTCCTCGTTTGCCTTTTCAGACTCCAGTACCTGCCTAGGTTAAATTCTTTCTGTCAGAATGACTGGTGTGGTTTCTGTTTTCCTATTGAGACCTGATTGGTAGACACCCCTGAGAAGCATCACTTGGGGAACAGATGAGGGTGTAGCCTTGCCTGGCTGGGCTGCTTTGAGAAGCCCAACTGCAGAAACTGCCAGCAGCCCCAATTAGTCAACCTTTCTGGTAAAGAAACTCTCTTGTCACTGGAAAACCCCCTAATCTAATGCAACATTTATAAACAAACTCACTCCAGGAGGGAAGGTTTAATTTAAGAAAGCAAGTAGGAGCCCTAAGTCTTTTCATTTCAATCAAAACTGCCAGAGTCAGTTAGCTTCGAAGCTAGTCAGGTGGCCCCAAAGCTGCCATCTGCCCAGCAGCTGTCCTGTCACCAAGGAAACCACAAGTCAGGGTGGGAAGCAATGAACAGGGTCCCCAGGAACCAGCCTGAAACTCGATCATCTGGCAAGTTTGTCATGATCAACTAGGCCAAAGTGCAGCATCTCTTGTAAGAATGATTCCCTGAAATTCTCCTGCCTCAATCCACCTGACTTCTGTTTCCCAAATTGGGAATATGCCCACCTCTGAGAAAGATGTGCATGAGATAAAAAAGGCAATCACTTGCTTCTTCAATAACAGATGAGGCAGACAGTCTGCTGCATTGACAACAGGGCTGGTGTCTTTGGGGCTCCCTCTCTACTTTCCCAGGCCCCAGTGACTTCCATCCCTGAGTGGTGGCCGTCAAGTCTCCCCATGCTCCTCATGCAGCAGCACCAGAAGAGCAGCTCAGTAAAGCCCCTTTCCTCTGTCTGAATGGATGTTTGATGTCACCACCCTGCAAATAATTAAATAAGCTTCTATCTTATTAATGACTGATAACTTCAAATGTGACAAGAGGATTCACTCACTTAATTGCTCGTTCCAGAAATATTCCCTGAGCACCTCCTGTGTACCAAGCACTAGGCTGGGCATTAATAATAATGATTAATCATGTATTAGTGCTGGATGGAACCAGTAGACACTTAAATAGGACAGTCAGGGAAGGCAGTTCTGAGAAGGGGACATCTCAGCTGTATTCCAGACACCTACTGCTATGCAACAAAGCACCCCAAAACTTAGTGGCTTAAAACAATGGTAGCAGTTGTTTTGCTTACAAATCTGTCATTTAGGTGGGGGTTGGTAAAGCATGTCTCTGCTCTACCTAGCATCAACTGGAGCAGCTTGGAGGATGGGAACTGGACTTATCTGAAGTCTTCCTTATTTACATGTCTAGTGATTGATGTTGGCTTTTGCCCAGGACCGGAACTGGGGCCGTCAGCAAAAATACCTTCCTGTAGCCTCTCCACGAGGCTGCTTGAATGATGGCTGGATTCCAAGGACAAGCCTCCCAAGAGGGAGAATGAAGTTGGAAGCTTTAGCACCTTTTTCAAGCTAGTTGTAGCAAGTTATACAGAGTTACTTCTGCAGCATTTTATTCATTGGAAGCAAGAGGAGGGAAAGTGGGATTCCACTTTTTTTAAGAGATTAAAGTCTAAGAATTTGTAGATGTGTTTAAAACCATCACCTAAAGAAGAAATCAGTAGGAGAGCATTCCTGGAAGAGGTCTTAGTATGTGAAGGCCCTGAGGGTGGGAAAACCTTGGTGTGTTCAAGGCAATGAAAGAATAGCAATGCTGGAGCATGGTGAGCAAGAGGGCATATATGAGATGAGGTCAGAGGTGACCAAGCCATATGAAGCAGTTATACGAGTTTGAAATTTATTCTGGGTACAAGGGAGCCATTGAATGATTTAAGATTCAAATTCACACCTTGGAATAATCCTCCAGTTGCTAAGCAGAGCATAGATTAAGCCAATGTTAGAATAGGGAAAACCAGTTAGGACACTATTGGAACAGTCCAGAGGAGAGATGATGATGACTTGGGTAAAAATGTTTGCACTGGAGATGAAAAGAAGTAGAGGCATTTGAAAAAAGGTGAGCAAAATAGAAAGAATTTATTAATAGAGTGGACATGAGGCTGAAGGAAAAGAAGGTAGGTAAGAAAAAGGATTCTTGGGTTTAAGGCTCTGGCATCTGTATGGATAGCAGAACCATTTGCTTGGAATGCTAGGAGGGAGGGACTCACTGATATGTGTGAAAGGTAAAATCTAGAGTCTCTTTTTAAGCATTTCAAGTTTGATACGTTTGAGAGATATACTAGTGGCAAGGAACAATGATAGCTGGATACACAAGCCTGAAACATGGTGGAGAGTGTGGGGCTGGAAACATAAATTTGGGAATCTTTAGCCTATAGATAGTATTTAAAGCCATGGAGCTGGATGAGCTCATTTAGGGACCTAGAGTGAGAAAAATAGTATGAAGGTTTAGCCCTGGGAAAAGTAACCTACGAAGGAGACTGAGAAAGAGTGACTAGAAAGAGGAGCTGGGAAACTAGGGTATTGGATGGCATAGACACCAAGAGAGGAGGCTTAGAAAGAGGGAATTCAGAAATAAAGAATTGATCTAAACGACCTTAAAGCTCTCTTATATCTGGATGTCTATGATTTTATGAACATCTCAAATCCCTTCTAGATTGGAAATTCTGTGACTCAACTGCATCTTTGGAAAAATAAACTTCCTGATGAATCGTTGGGTATCTCCAAAGACTATAGAAATTAATTCTTGGCAATGAGGAATTTTGTATCTCGTCCTTAAAGTGAACACAGGTAACATCGAGTCTAGAATGAAAATAAGGATCCTTGGAGAGAAGCTTAGGCAACAGTACAAATGGAAAAAATATAAGTGGGGTTATCCGATCTCTTTCCAGTAGGGCTCATTTAGTCACAGTAGACCCAGAGGTTGGGCACAGATGACAGCCCTGGTCTTTAGACAGGGACATGTGTGAGCCCAATCCTTGTTTTCTGCCCCTGAGGGCACTCTCCTAACCTTTACTCCACGTGTAGGGTTGACCTGTTGCCTTGAGGAACCCCAAGATTTGTGCCCACAGGGTCCTCTGAGGGCTGGGCCCTGGTCTGGGAGGGCAGCCTGACAGCTGCATTGCTCCTACTGGCTGGTGTGATTTTGTGTGAGACTGGGTCACCAGAATGGCACTGACACACTGATTTAGGGTGACTCTCACATCAGACACTGGGCACTGGGCTACTGATGCTCCAGTGCCAACAATTTGACCTGAGCTGCATATGTGTGCACACCTCAGCTCTTACCCATCTGTGTTCCAACCATATTGTCATCTCTGATTTATACTCAAAGGTATGGGACAGTGGCAGGCATCCTTTACCCTGCATACCCCCTTGCCACAGGGAGATTTCATCCCACACCCTCCTCAGGCTTCACATCACACAGAGTCCTCCAGGGTGACTGTGCATAACTCCTCGGAGGGCTTTTAAGACAATGACAGCAGGCTCTTCCAGCTAATGTCCTCTCTTGCCTCCAGATGATATGGTGATAGTATAGTTGCCCAGGTCAGTCTTCAACTATGCCTAAGGAATGGACATTTCTTGTGCTGCTGGGACTATTTTTCTTGCTCCATTCATGTCTCCTTACCTCTCTTCCCTTCTGATGGTTGTGTGTTTGGAATCAGGACTGCAGACAACACTAAAATTATCATAGTCTAAAAATGCAGTGATTTATAGCCTAAAGAATTCAAGAGAAAAGGTGATTTGAAGATGTGTTGTTATACGTTAATACTATAAAATTCCAAACAGAAAATTTAATATAATCAGAAATTGGATTATCATTCATACTTTCATGTATGTAAGGCTTGGGGAGGCTTGCATTTTTTGGTCATCATCAATGAAGCACAGGGACACTCTCTGAGAGAGTATGCATGGGTGCCACAGTCTATGTTGCAGCATCATGAGTCATGATGCAACCAGCATTAAATAAATGGTATTAGAGGACTGCAGAGGCACAGTGGACAAAAACCCCAAACCCAAAGCCATATTGTTTCAATACAAACAGGTTTCAGAGAGCTCTGACATTTTGAGCAATTGTTTTTCCTATTGTGTTGCTGCCTTTTTCTCATTGCAAGGGTTATAATATTAGCCTAGACAGCATAAATAGATGTTTCCTTGCACCTCAACAGGAATAATTGGTGCCTGGACTCTATGAAGAGTCTTCATGTGCATTCTTAATACAACAAACAAATCCTCTATTGACGATCCTAAATCTTCACTGATTTAGAATACTAGCACTTCACAAGGGTCCATAACTTTTTAAAGACATTTTAAGATCAAATTGTTTAGATAGACAAAAGCCCTGAAAAAATATCTTTCTGAGTTCCTGTACACCAGGGGTGGCCCTGGTCATTGATGATCTTGAAAATGCAATCTCAGTGGATGGTGGTATTAAATACTTCACTGGAGTTAGTGCAAGAGGGAGCTAAAAAAGAGAAATTGGAGATAATGAATATAGGTAAGTTTGCAAACGGTTTTTTTTTTTTTCCAAATAAGAGCAAAGAAATGAGGCAGAAGTTGAAGGGGGTGTGTGAGTCAAGAGCAAATTTTTTAGTAAAGATGTATGCTAATAGGAGGGCTTTCCAGGTTGTGCTAGCGGTAAAGAACCTGCCCACCTGCCTGCCGATGCAGGAGACATGAGACATGGGTTTGATCCCTGGGTTGGGAAGATCCCCTGGAGAAGGAAATGGCAACCCACTCCAGTATTCTTGCCTGGAGAATCCCATGGACAGAGGAGTCTGGTGGGCTACAGTCCATAGGGTTGCAAAGAGTTGAACATGACTGAAGCGACTTTGCAGCTACCACTACGTTGCTTCAGTCGTGTCCAGCCCTGTCAACGCCATAGATGGTAGCCCACCAGGTTCCCTGTCCCTGGGATTCTCTAGGCAAGAACACTGGAGTGGGTTGCCATTTCCTTCTCCAATGCATAAAAGTGAAAAGTGAAAGTGAAGTCGCTCAGTCATGTCCAACTCTTAGCGATCCCACGGACTGCAGCCCACCAGGCTCCTCTGTCCATGGGATTTTCGAGGTAAGAGTACTGGAGTGGGGTGAAGTGACTTAGCACACACTTACTAACAGGAACGGTTCAGCAGAAGGAGGAAAAGTAGATGTTGTAGGAGAGAGAAAGAAAGAGATAGTGAGAGGAAGAGAGAATAGATGCCACAGTGACTTCATTGGGAAAGCAAGAAGTGTTGGAAATCTGATGGACAAAGGTGGAGGGAATGGCCTTGGAGAGAAGCACTGACATTTCAGTCTAGTAGCAGCTGGGACGGCAGAGTACCTGGCTGTAGGTACTGTTTGATGAGTAGGTGTGGTGATGAGAGTGGGCAGAAGCTCCAACCTCAGTGCTTCTATTTTCTCTGTGAAATAGCAAGCAAGGTCATCAGCAAAGAGAGCCAAGGGATTGAGAAGGGGTGATATGTTTGAGAAATAAAGAGAAGGTGTCAAATACTCATCTGATGAGTAGGCAAGTGAGCAGAATGTGGTGGGATTGCTGGCTGCTCTGATTTTCACTTGAGACTGACCATAAGACTTGTAAGACCAGTCAGTTTGGTTTTTGTTGTTGATGTTTTTGTTGTTCTTTCAATCTGCACACAGCTGCATCAGTGTCAGTGCAGAATAGACATAAGATTCGACTTAACTCGGGTTGGTGTGTCATATACAGATGTGAGAACTGGATCATAAAGAAGACTGAGTGCCCAAGAATTGATGCTTTTAAACTGTGGTGCTGGAGAAGACTCTTGAGAGTCCCTTGGACTGTGAGGAGATCCAACCAGTCCATTTTGAAGGAAATCAGTTCTGAATATTCATTGGAGGGACTGATGCTGAAAATGAAGCTTCAATACTTTGGCCACCTGATGCAAAGAAGTGACTCATAGGAAAAGACCCTGCTGCTTGGAAAGACTGAAGGCAGGAGGAGAAGGGGAGGACAGAGGATCAGATGGTTGGATGGCATCACTGACTCGATGGACATTAATTTGAGCAAGCTCTGGTTGGTGATGGACAGGGAGGCCTGGCATGCTGCAGTACATGGGGTTACCAGGAGTCGGACATGACCGAGTGACTCAACTGGTGTGCCATTATCAACCGATTGCTTCTTAGTACCAGATCCACCTTCATTGCTTGCTGGCGAGATCGGAAGGTTTCTCTTCAGCCACATGATTATGATTTTATGTTATATCAGCAGCATGCATTGGAAGACAAAAGGGGATATTTCTTGGTCCCAGTGTGCTTTTTTGAGAACAGGTTTTTGCAGTGCAGAGTGGCCAGCAGTGTGCAGCACCTCTCCTTAGGCATGTTTCCGAAGCACCCTAGAAGGTGAATTGTACGTGAATCCAGCCACGCGGCACTGAAGTGACCTTGCGGCTCAGGGAGTCATGGCTGCGTCCTCCGCAACAAGACCTTGATCGCAGTTCTGGTGGGATGGGGTGCTCTTTCATTTCATCCTTGGGTTTTCTACTTCAGCTTGGGAGCATACATGTAATTAATTCCTCTGTTCTCTTACAGTTCTCTTTGCACCTTAATAGTCAATCCCCTATTATAATTACGAATTTTTAAACTTTATTGTTCAAATTCTGTGTGATTTTTTTCTCCTAATTGGACTCTGTTACAGATGAGGTTTTATCACAGAAAGTAGGAAGAATTGTTAAAATATTGTCCATCACTTTTCCCTCCCACATTTTTATTGCTTCTATTTTAGTCTCCTCCAGTAGCATATAAATTTGTTCAAGTTTCTCCTATATATTTCTATTACTGCTGTATTTACTTTTACAGTCAAGTTTCTCAAAGGAGGCAAGATGGCGCGTGAGAGTCATCCGGCACAGTAAGAGAGAGCCCCACAACCCAGAAGATGTGAGCTGTGCTTAAGACTCGACAGGTGCCTAGAAGAACTCGCTGTAGTGCTCGGCCGCGTGAGGGGCGGAGTCACACGCCCGTAGAGGGCGTGGTTTCCAGCGCGCGCGGGAAAGGGGCCGGCGCCGCCTGCGCGCACACAGTTGGCGGCCGCGCGCAGGACGCTCAGGGCCGGGATGGCGGCGGCGGCGCCTGGAAGCGGGGCTTCCCGGGAGGAGGAGGGCACCGGTGGGGACGCAGCCACTCCGCAGCCCCCAGCCCCGACGAGTGCGCCCGGAGCTCGTCTCTCGAGGCTGCCTCTGGCGCGAGTGAAGGCCTTGGTGAAGGCGGACCCCGACGTGACTCTCGCGGGACAGGAAGCCATCTTCATTCTGGCACGCGCCGCGGTGCGGCTTGGGCACAATGGGGCGGGGATGGGGGGGTGCGCGGTGCGTGGCGACGGGCGGGGCTCGGGGCTTCTCCGAAGGGCGGGGCTTAGCGATCCTTTGGTCCTGGTTTGGGGAGCATCGGGAGCGTAGGGCGCGGTGTTCTGAGGCCCGGGAGGTGAGAAAAGTGCTAGGGCGGATTCTGAGACGGTGAGTATAGGAAGGGAAGACAGAAAAAGGATCCCATGTAGATGCAGTAGTTGTACTGGTTTGCTAACACACCTAGCTCTTCAAGAGGGCCTGGACGCGGCTTTATAACTTGCATCTCTAGTCTAACAGAACTTGCAGGAGTCTCAAGTGAGTGAGTGGGGTGGATCTACAAGTGAGGGAGGGGCGGATGCATCTTGAGCAATTGCGGGAGGGGGAAGAGGAGTAGACCTTGATCAAGTCCAGGAAAACCTTCAGCTTCCCTGAGAACCTCCCTTTCACCCCCGCCCCCACCCCCACCCAAGAAGCACGCACACGAGTTGTACTGGAACTCATGGATACAGTTCTCTGTTGTTTTGTTTTGTTTTCAAATTTTATTTTGTTTATTATAACTTTGGTTTTTTTCCTGCTTATTTTCTTAACAGGAACTGTTTGTGGAAACCATTGCAAAAGATGCCTACTGTTGTGCTCAACAAGGGAAGAGGAAAACTCTTCAGAGGAGAGATTTGGGTAGAGTGTCACTGTGGTATCTTGGATCTGGAGGCAGACAAGGGAGGCCTGGGCTGGGCCCGTCGAGGCTTTCCCTTATGCCAGTCGAGATGGCATCACTATAGGATGAGAGGTGCCCCAAGTCTCATCCTATGATGTTTTCTGTTGGGCTGCCACAGTGCCAGAAATGCTTTTCTAATCTGTATGCTTTGGGTGGCTGGAGAGGTGCTGGGACAGAGAACCAAAGGAGTCTAGGCATTGCCAAAGCTGACTAGATCCCTTTATACCTTCAGCCATGTTGTACCAGGCATGACTTTTTTTTCCATGTAGATGTTCAATTTTTTACTCCACCTTGTAGCTAGTAACACTAGAACATGTATAAACTCATATACCATAATCTCACTTGCCCTGCTACATAGCCAAACTCTTCTCTGATAACTTTCAGAGCAAAGGTGTTTCCCACCATAAACAGTATTTACCCAGGTTTTTCTTATTTTCTTACTCTCTTTTAAAACTTTAGTTCCCTGACTGGGGATCAAACCCTCGCCCCTTGCATTGGGGCCCAGAGTCTTAATTAACCAGTGAACGGCCAGGGAAGTCGCTTTTCTTACTCTTGTAGAGAGATAGCTGATGTGTAGGATTTGATGGTGGAGTAGATTCGTATTTCAAGATAGCAAGGGGCAAATTTTATGAATTCTCTCATTGCATAAAGCCTCATGCCGGTCACTGTGTGAGTTGTGCTTTTGTAGGAGATTGATGCCCACATGACTGAATTAGTCAGATGTCCCTTTACTCTTGTGTTTCAGATAATGCAATAGAAGCTGTGGATGAATTTGCTTTTCTGGAAGGTGAGTTCTCTATCAGTAGGTAATCATTTCCATCTCTTTCCTGTGCTAACGATCTGAGTTCAAAACCTTACAAAACGAATGGCCTGGTTCTTCTTTCTTCGTGTAGAAATAATTTTTCTCCGTTTCCTATTTAAGATAGGAAAACAAATTCTAATTCAAATGCCCTTGAATAGTTAGAACTTCCTCCTGAAAACTGCTTAACCATAGAAAATGGGAGGGACTGTGAAGAACCCAGTGGAGTTAGGTAGATTCAGAAGTTTGATTCTTACTTTGATTGGCCTTCTTAGATATAAATCTTACCCCTCCTCATAATGCTGGAGATCAGAAGTGATTGCCAACATTTAAAGGGTTGTTTCTTGTTCTTTTATCTTCTTCAGCAATCTGTGTAATTATTTTGTTGCTATGACATACTGTTCTGGCCTGTTATTTTTTCCTTAGGATTTCAGGTTAACTCCTGTTTTCTAACTAAATCTCATAGAAACAGAAAATATTTGAAATTCCTTATTTTAGCTAACTTTTCTTAGCGCTCTCACTCTTACTTAATTCCTAAATTTGATCAGCTTATTATTTCCTGCATGTATTCTGATTGAAGAGCTTTGTGAAAGCTGTGTACCTTCAGTTCATTCTCACCTTTACCATACCAGGATGTTCTCTCTACCTCCCTGAAGCCTTATCACTTTCAGAAATCTTTTTTTGAATTATTTCACTTTTTTTTTTACACTCTTTGTTCTGCAGCCGTAATCAGCCTAGTCTCTGGCCCTTTTGGTTGTTGTCATTACTCAGTCACTAAGTCATGTCTTCCTCTTTGCGAACCCACGTACCATAGCATGTGAGGCTCCTCCGTCCTCCACTTCTGGAGTTTGCTCAGATTCATGTCCATTGAATTGGTGATGCTATCTCACCATCTCACCCTCTGTCGCCCCCTTCTCTTGTTGCCTTCAATCTTTCCAGCCTCAGGATCTTTTCCAGTGAGTTGGCCCTTCACCTCAGATGGCCAGAGTATTGGCGCTTCAGCATTAGTGCTTCCAATGAGTATTCAAGGTTGATTTTCTTTAAGATTGACTGGTTTGCTCTCCTTGCTGTCCAAGGGACTCTCAAGAGTCTTCTCTAGCACCACAATTTGAAGGCATCAGTTCATCAGTACTCAGCCTTCTTTATGGCCCAACTCTCATCTGTACATGACTACTGCAAAAACTGTAGCTTTGAATGTATGGATATATTATTTTAAATGTCTTTTAAGATACATTCTTATGGCTAGCTTTAAGCCTAGATTACTGAGTATTCTCTTAATTTGTAGATATTTTTTCAAGCCTCTTTTCTGCATACTCATCTAAAAAATAACTTGTTGGCTGTCTACCTAAGGTGGGCACCTGCTTGTGATTGACATCCTGTCAGTTCCTCAGTCAAAAATGTTTGGAGCCTAACTAGCTGTTTGTTTTTATTTTAAAATATGGAACGCTTCATGAATTTGTGTGTTGTCCTTGCTCAGGGGCTACGCTAATCTTCCCTATATTGTTAAATTTTAGTAAATGTGCTGCTGAAGTGAGCACTTCTGTTTATTTTTAATTACCATCTTTTCAAAGAGATGAGCAATTTATTTAAGTTTCTGCCTTAAAGACATAAGAGTACCAACCTGTGGTGCCAGGATGATAAATTGGAGGGTACTAGGAATAGGAGTGTAGAAAACTTACAGTTTTCCACTTTAGCCTATACCGTGCATAATGCTTGGCTTGGATTTTTAATAAATGGCCATATAATAAGTGGTGGATGTGTTCATTTTCATCTTTGGATTCAGTAATCTCAGTAATTGAATCCCTTTGGCTGGTCATTTTAGCCCCCTAGGATTTAGTCAGTATTATGTTATTTTGTACTTGTTAAAGTGAATGTTCTTAAGTCCTTAGATGTGTATGTTCTAAGTGGAATTTTTTTTTAATCGAGTCAGTATATATTCATGATTAAAAGTCAGATAGTTCCCTTATGACTTACAATGCAGTGTAGCTGCTGCCCCTCATCTTGTCATTATTTCTGGTTTTAGCTTTTCAGATGGTTTCTTATATTTTTGAATAGTATGCTTTGTTGTTGGTTTATCAACGCTAGATGTTGTCTTTTGACTTCCAGCGATGATAAAGGAAGTTTTGGTAGACCTATACTAGCCCATCAGTCCTTTCCCTCTTTTTTGTTTTTGGCAGTTTTATCATTATTTTTAGTTCCTCTGTTACCTTTACAGTTTTTGTAACATACTAAAATAATGTGTTTTTTGTTGACAGCTCACTTTGTAAGGTAGGACTGTTAGTGCACTTATTCCTTCCTTTCCCGTTATGAGCTCACTTCTAGTTCTGACTTTGTGTCAAGGCTGAAAACATACCTCCTTATCATAATTAAATCTTCCATGCTTAATAGGTTGAGTTCAGAAGTTGAAAAATAGTATTAAGAACAGTCTTCCTTTAACTTCTCTGTCCTTTAATCTCTTATATAGGTCCCCTCCTTTCAGGCCACTGTTTTTCATCTCTTTTTAATCTTCTGGATACTTTATGCAGATATGTTTGTGTGCGTGTATTCTTTTCTAAGAGCCTTCCCTTATGAAAGAATATAGCATAGAATATGTATCTTTTTCTTTTGTGGATTCTGTCGAACATCCTGTATACCTGATTCACGTTTCTAGCAGGAGTGTATGACAGTTCCCGTTGCTCTCCATTCTCACCAGTACTTGGTATTATCAGAGTTTTATTTTTGCAAGTTTGGTAGGAACAACATTGGTGGGACTTTTTATCATGAAAGAGTGTTGGACTTTGTTAAGTGCGTCTCCTGCATCTATTAAAATGATCATGTGGTTTTTAATCTTTTCTTTTGTTAATGTGAATATTGAACTGTCCTTGTATCCTGGAATAAAGTCCACTTGATCATGGCATATGATTCTTTTCAATATATTGTTGGATTTGGTTTGCTAATATTTTTTGAGAGTATTTGTGTTGATATTCATCAGTGGTATTGGGCTGTAATTTTCTTCTTCTTATTTTTTTTTTTAGTTTGTCTCATCTTGGTATCAGGGTAATAATGGTGGTCTTACTGTAGAATGAATTCGGGAGTATTTCCTTCTTCAGGTCTTTGGAATAGTTTGAGAAGGATAGGTATTAAGCTCTTGCTGTGTGTTTGGTAGAATTTCTCTGAAGCTGTCTGGTCCTGGACTTCTGTTTGCTGCATATTTTTTGATTACTGGTTCAGTTTTACTACTGGTGGTCCAGCTATTCAGATTATTTTTCCTTCCTCATTCAGTCTTGGAATGTTGTCTGTTAGTAGAAATGTATCCTTGTTAAAATTTTCACGGTTCATGTATTCTTTTCCCTAGTTCAGTTAGCATTCTTATTACTAATGCTTTGAACTCTTTATCTGGTAAATTATTTATTTTTGTTTCATTAGTTGTTTCAGGTTTTTTTTTTTTCCTTGTTCTTTCATTTTTAAAGAAATTCCTCTCTTCATTTTGCTTAAGATTTCTCTGTCTCTGTGAAATTAGGTGAAACAGTTACCCATCCCGGTCTTGAAGGGGAGTGCTTATTTGGGAGCATCTCTATAGTCTGTGTGTTCAGTGACTTGGATGGGAGAGTTGTGTTTTGAGTAAACACAAGTCACATCTTAACCTCAGTGTGTTGGCAGCTGTCACCTTAGTAGAAGGTGGGGCTGGACATGGAGGGGCCAGAGCCAAAGAGAGGTGTGACCTGGGTCTTCTTCACTCATCAGTTGCCAGCACTGCCCTATCATGAGTGATGTCAGGTCCCAAACTGCTGGAGCAGAAGCCCTTAGAGGAAGGTCCAGCTTGGTTCTGTTCATGTTGAGTGCATGTTCTTTCTTCCTCCAGGCATCAGCACTCTTGCTCCAAAGGAGCGCAATGCTAGAACCAGAAGGGCTAACTTGGGCACCTAGTGGAGGCTGGGGCCTGTGGTTGGGTGGTCCTGGCATCAGTCGGAGCTATAGGCTGCTTTGCAAGCTTCTGCTGCTGTGAACGCTAGAAATGGTGCCCTTTTCTTGTTTAGATGCTGTGCTAGGCTTGAGCCTGCCCTGTCCTACACAGCTGTGCATGTTCCTCAGCAGTGGCAGCCTTTGCCCTAGTGGAGAGCTGTCCTGTGGGGCGAGAGGACCAGAGTGGGGGCTTGGCACGGACTGGGGTGCATGCAGGGGTGGTCCCAGCACCAGTCAGAACTCCAGAGCACTCCTGATTTGCCACCCTGTGGCCAGTGATGGGCTCCCTTGTTCTCAGATGCCCCGCCAGGTCCAAGCTGGCTTTGTCCCTCACGGCTAGTGTTTTGCTCAGCTGTGGCAGCCTTTGCCCTAGCGTGGAGCTGCATTCTGGAGCAAGTGGGGCTGGGGGAGGCGCTTGGCGTGGGCTGGAGTGCACACTGGGTAGTCACGGCTCCAGTCTGCTGCTTCTGCCTTGTTTTGGGAGTAAGCAAGTGTGTGTGTACATTCGTCGTGAGTGGAGTGTAGGTTTTTTACAACCACATTGTCAGTCCGCATAGATTTCAGACCAGCTAAGAAGGACTCATCCTCCTTGTGTTAGGCCCCAGAGCTGGGGTGCCCTTGTTGTGATTCAAACTGCTCAGTACCAGGGAGAAGCTCCAAACCATGTGATCTGCCTTATCTTCTGTATCTGCTCCTGGGGTACAGGTCCTGACCTGACCTCTTCCCTTCTCTTCCTAACTCTGTGGGGATCTTTCTTACAGCTTTGATTGTACAGGAGTTTTTCTGCCAATCTCCAGTTAGTTTTCAGGGAGAATTTCTCTACATGCAGATGTATTTTTGGTGTGTATGATGTAATTGTTTAAAAGAACCTCTGGCTTATAGTCTTTGTCTTTAAGTGGAGCATTTAATTTAATGTAATTAATGATATATATGGGTTAAATGTACCATCTTATTTTGTGCTTTCTATTTGTCCTTATTTTATGTTTTTCTTCTGTTTTTTGCCTTTTAAGTATAATTTATTCAGCATTCTCTCTATTATTTTGGGAGTTAATAATCTCTTTTTTGTTATCCTACCAGTTACTACATACGTCCTTAATTTATCAGAGCCTAATGTTAATACTTTTCCCTTTATCCTCAAAAAAATAGGACCTTAGAATCCATTAGCTCAGTGTACCAGGCCCACATCCTACACTCATGCTATTGTCACCTGTTTTGTCTTTGTCACTTTACATAAGGCATTATTATTGCTATTTTATATAGGCAGTGATACATGAATTTATCCATATATTTATACTGTCTTTGCTCGTTATATTTCTTCTCCATTTGTGATCATTTTCTTTCCGAAGTAAATCATAAAGGGTCTGGTGGTAGCAAACTCTGCTTTTGTTTTTTTGTTTTTGTATTTTGGGGGGTCTAAAAGTACCTTTAAAAAAATTTTTTTTTCCTACCTGCTCTGGCTCACTGATTTACTTTCTTTATTGAAAGATATTTTGCTGAATATAGAATTCTAGGTGAAACTTCATTTGTTTTAGCACATTGAAGTGATCGTTCTTCTCTTTTTGGGCCTCTGTTGCTTCTTTTGAAGCTAGTTTGCCCCCTTTTTCTGGTTTTGAAGATTTTCTCTGTCTTTGATTTTTCTGTAGTTTCACTCCAATGTATCCAGGAGTAATTTCCTAAGTTTGCTTCAGTTCATTTCAGTTCAGTCGCTCAGTCGTGTCCGACTATTTGTGACCCCATGAACTGCAGCATGCCAGGCCTCCCTGTCCATCACCATCTCCCGGAATTCACTCAAACTCGCGTCCATCGAGTCAGTGATGCCATCCAGCCATCTCATCCTCTGTCGTCCCCTTCTCCTCCTGCCCCCAATCCTTCCCAGCATCAGAGTCTTTTCCAATGAGTCAACTCTTTGCATGAAGTGGCCAGAGTACTGGAGTTTCAGCTTTAGCATCAGTCCTTCCAAAGAACACTGCTTTTTAAATCTATGGATTGAGGTCTTCCTCTCCTGGAGAAGTCTCTTCCTCTCTCCTTTCTCTTGTTCTTTCTGCTTTCTCTCTGGGATTTGCATTAAGCATATGCTAAAAGTTAACCATAATTTTGCCTTTCCATGGTGTATTCTGTGTAATTTTCCTGACTTTACAGTTTATAATTCTCTCTTCAGTGGTCCTGTCTTCTTTAAATTTTTTCTCTTGAGTTATTATTTTCACTTCTTGTTTTTGTAGTTTTTAGTGTTTGTGAATTCCATTTCATTACTTTTCAAATCTCTTTTGTCATTTTTGTTTGTGTTCGCTGCAGATGTTTTGAAGCTTGTCTTTCATTTCCTTACCCATAGTATGTACACTTGTTTATAGTTGCTGCTGCTAAGTCGCTTCAGTCGTGTCCGACTCTATGCGACCCCATAGACGGCAGCCCACCAGGCTCCCCTGTCCTTGGGATTCTCTAGGCAAGAACACGAGTGGGGTGCCATTGCCTTCTCCAATGTGTGAAAGTGAAAAGTGAAAGTGAAGTCGCTCAGTCGTGTCCGACTTTTAGCAACCCCATGGACTGCAGCCCACCAGGCTCCTCGTCTGTGGGATTTTCCAGGCAAGAGTGCTGGAGTGGGGTGCCATTGCCTTCTCCGTGTTTATAGTCTATGTCCAATCTAATATTCAAAGCCCTTGAAGGCTGGTTTACTTACTTTTCTGGTTTTACTGTTTCTGTTGATACTATATCATGGTCTTTTTCCCCACATGCCTAGTTTCTTGGTATATTTGGTCATGGTATTTGAAAAAGTTATTTGTTGGATGATCACTTGAGGCCTTTATAATGAGACCTTTCTCCAAAGATTTTTATTTGTTTCTCCAAGGCACCTAGAGGCAGGTATCGGTGCAAGACCTTTTTCTTGAATCCAGGACTTGAGGATTTCTTGATCACTGTGTTGATATAATCTGTGATGTCAGGTCTGTGAGGGGACTGATTTAATTCTAGTTCAGCCTTACTCTGAGGGTGTAGCCTTTTGGGAATCCAGCTTTTAAAGAGGGGGCAATTATCAAACCTTTCCACTTGGGCACATTCTCACATTTGACTCTTCATTGCCTTAGTCAAATCACAACACAGGTTCTCGGCTCTCTTTTGGATTGGCAGGTTCCCCTGAGGTCAAAGCAGTTTTGGAGGCTAGGTTTTCTTTGTGTTCTTGCCTTCTGTAGGTTTTGGATTTGACTTTTCATGAGGCCTGTTTAATGCCTGAAAGATTTTCTTTTTAAAAATATTTTAAATCAGCTGTATCAGTTTGATCTCAGCAGGAACTTGCCATTATCAAAAGCAGAGGCTATTAAAAAATTTGAAGTATTCTTTCTTTGTTTTGTTGTTTCCTTACATGTTCTTTGCCCAAGTTATTCTTTTTACTTTCCCTTTACTAGATAGGCGTTCTTCAAATGCCTTGTAATTTTTATTCTATTTTAGAATGTGGGAATAAGAAGGCTCTTTGGAACTTGTGTATGTATCTGTGTGGAGGGTGGTTTTTGCCTTGCAGTTTTATATGAGTGTGGGTAGAGGTGGAAATAGATGTTATGTTGGGGTCCTTCAGAGGTCAGAATTGCAGAAAGCTTGACTGTGGGAAGCTAGAATTTTTCAGAAGTTACGCTAGTTCCCCAGATAATTCATTTAGTTCTTTAGAAGAAAGCCTGCTGATTTTGTTTATCATCTTTTTCAAAAGACTATAAACTCTACTTAGAGAACTTACTTATTTTGTATCACTCACCGCTTGTGTAGTCTCCACAGATGCTCATCAAGTAACACAACTTCTTAGCCCTTTTCCCACCACTAATTTGAATTGTCTAGACTCAACTGCCCACCCTCATAATGACATGTTTTTTCCCCAAGGATCTTTTGGATGGATATCTCTCAAAATTAATATTTTGGCCTTAGAAGAACTGCTAGTACCAAAGCATCTTTCACTTGGCCCATTTTGCTACATTCATCCAGTTCTTGAAGCACCTTGCTTTAAACATTGCTCTTTGTGTTTTTAGGTACTTTGGATTGATTGCTGAGCTGGGCAGTTTTGTGAGCCTGTACTTGCATCCTTCAGCTAGACCGTCTGCAGGCCTCAGCTTTGAAGAAGAGTCTTTGACATGTTGAACTTACACATTTTTCCTGGTCTACGTTCACCTAAGCCTGAACAAGCCTGTTAGCTTTAATCTACAAGGTCTTCCACTACTTGGGTCTTCCTTTCTGGCCTGAATGCAGCTGCTTATGGTAGAAATATAGAAAATGGTTTGTGTAGGTTGGTTAATAAATGATAAGGACCAAATAAAGGTTTCTGATCAACTTTAGCCTTACGTGTTTTATAATCTTGTCTGTATTCTTGCCTCATGACTGGAAAGCCACCATGCCTAGCCACAGATCTTTCTGATCTTTCCTGATAGCTGTTGTAAACCTCAGTCTTTCATTTATTTGTTCAGTTTTTTTTAGCACATCAGCAAAATGTGACTTCAGAATTTACGGGATGTCACTTAAAGTCTTCAGAGGTCAATAAATGTGATCCTAGGTATAAAACCAGTTAAAATATTTTAATAGCTTTTGTTGTTGTTTAGTTGCTAAGGTATGTCCAACTCTAGGCCACCAGGCTCCTCTGTCCATGGGATCTCCCAGGCAACAATATTGGAGTGGGTTGCCATTTCCTTCTCCAGGGGATCTTCCTGACCCAGGAATTGAACTTGTCTCCTGCATTGGCAGGTTCATTCTTTACCATCATTGAGCCACCAGATGCAGGCTATAGTCCATGGAGTTGCAAAAGAGTCGAACATGACTTAGCGACTGAACAACCACCGTACAATTTACCCATTTAAAGTGTACATTTAAGTAGATTTTAGTTTATTCACAGATACATACAACTGTTGCTATGGTCAATTTTAGAACGTTGTTAAGGGAATTATAGGTGGTATTTTATGTCTGGCTTCTTTCACTTAAGATAATCTTTGTAATGTTTTATAGCATATATCAGTACCCATTCCTTTATTTTTAAAATTGTGGTATACAGAACATAAAATGTGTCATTTTAGTGATTTTTAAGTATATAATTCTGTGGTATTAAGTATATTCCCATTGTAATCACCATTATCCATCTCCAGAGCATTTTTCATCCTCCCGTACTGAAACTGAACCCATTAAAAAAAATAATCCCCTTTCTTTCCTCCCCCAGGCCCGGGCTAAATTTTGTGTTTTGATGGAAGGTGTGGGTGTCATAGGAGGAAGGAGGCAGAGAACTTAGAAAGTAATGGTTAAGAAAAGCAGGAAACTTTGAACAGTGGAGCTTAAGTATTTTTGGATCATGAATGAAAGGTACAAAGTCTAAATCTCCCTAGAAAATGTACAGATGCTTAATCCTGTAATGTTACAGAAAAGCTGCGTAGGTAGTAGAGTTCTTGTATACTCCTCAGCTAAGTTCCCCATTTCTAACATCTTATATTGCCAGGTACACTTGTCAAAACTAAGAAACTGACATATCACTATTAACTGAAGTCCAGGTTTTGGGGGTTTCTTTAGTTTTCCCATTACTATCCTTTTCCTATTCTAATATCCAGTCCAGTACGTTGCATTTACTTGTCCTGTCTCCCCAGTCTCCTGGTCTATGACAGTTTCTGTCTGTTCTCTCTTCATGACTGTGATAGTTTTCAGTAGCTCTGGGGAGGTATCTTGTAGACTGTCCCCATCACAAGTTTGTCTGTTTTTGTTATGATTAGTTCCAGAGCTTTGCATATAATTTCAGAGGTTGCACAGGCCCCTGAGGCCCTTACATGGGCTTTCAATTTTATTACTGTAGATAGGAATTTAAAAGGGAACACAGGGCCCGGCTGTTCGAGGGGGAAGTCCCCACAGAGTTAGGTCATTTTCTTATTTCTTGAGACCTGGACTCTGTGCCAGTCTATAGGTCAGCCTCGGGCCCCTCCGCCCTTTGGGTCCCAACCCCGGGACCTCCATCCTGGTGGCCTTCGTCCATTGCCGGGCACAGCCCAGCAGTCAGTGAGGCCTAGGCCTCCAAGTCATCCCAGGAGGCCACCTTCCCCTCTCCAACCTGGTTGACGCCACCTCGAGTTCTCCTCCATGCCTTCTCAATTGCATTCTGTGCAGCAGAGCCTATGAGTTGAAGATCATTGTGATAAATGTTTTCCAAAAACTTGTCATAGAGGATGGCTGTGAAAACAGCAGGACCACCGCTGTGCATGTAACAAGCAGATAAGTACCTGCACATGAATGTTCAAGTCCGTAGCAGTGGTGCTTAAAAACTCGTCATTATCTCAAAGGTGTGGCATATAACATTTTCCAAGGAAGAATGAAGAGTTGTTCAAGAAGACGTGCATTAAAGCAAGTGATAAAAATTAAAATTTTTTTTAACGTTCATCTCACAAATTATGAAAAAGAAAAAGGGAATGTGGGCCTTTTTTCAACATAAACAGAGGTTGCAGCCCATTAATAGGGCATGACATCAATGTAATATGTTGCTATTGTTATTAAAAGCCCCAGAGTGTTCACCTGAATAAAAGGTTAGTATTTTTGTTTCATTTATATGTGTATATACTAGGTCATTGTGTAAAATCTATATCGTGGGCACAGTTTTGGCCCCTGTGGCCTTTGCCCCTGCTGTCATGCTTGCGAGTGTTTTACATGGCAAGAAGGATGTCGCAGTTGTAATTAAGGTTACTAGTCAGCAGACTTTAAAGTAGATTATCCTCAGTTGAGGCGGCGGGAGCTCGGCGGAGGGCGGGCCAGGTGACTGGTCCGGGCCATGCCGAGGAAGAAGCCTTTCAGCGTGAAGCAGAAGAAAAAGCAGTTGCAGGACAAGCGGGAGCGGAAGCGAGGGCTTCAAGATGGGCTGCGATCCAGTTCCAACAGCCGCAGCGGGAGCCGAGAGCGGCGGGAGGAGCAGACCGACACCTCGGACGGGGAGTCTGTGACCCATCACATCCGCAGGCTCAACCAGCAACCTTCCCAAGGGCTGGGCCCGCGAGGCTGTGACCCAAATCGATACCGGCTGCATTTTGAGCGAGACAGCCGGGAGGAAGTGGAGAGGAGAAAGAGAGCTGCCCGGGAGCAAGTGCTACAGCCCGTCAGTGCTGAGCTGCTGGAGCTGGACATCCGGGAGGTCTACCAGCCAGGCTCTGTCCTGGACTTTCCCCGACGTCCTCCTTGGAGCTATGAGATGTCTAAGGAGCAACTGATGAGCCAGGAGGAACGGAGCTTCCAGGAGTATCTTGGGAAGATTCATGGGGCTTACACCTCTGAGAAACTCAGCTACTTTGAGCACAATTTGGAGACATGGAGGCAGCTGTGGCGAGTGTTAGAGATGTCTGATATTGTTCTGCTGATTACTGATATCCGACATCCAGTTGTGAATTTCCCACCAGCACTTTACGAGTACGTGACTGGAGAGCTTGGACTGGCCCTGGTGCTTGTCCTGAACAAGGTGGATCTGGCCCCGCCAGCTCTCGTGGTTGCCTGGAAGCATTATTTCCATCAACACTGTCCCCAGCTCCACATTGTTCTTTTCACCTCTTTCCCTCGGGATCCCCGCACCCCACAGGACCCTAGCAGCGTCTTGAAGAAGAGTCGGAGGCGGGGAAGAGGATGGACTCGGGCTCTGGGGCCAGAGCAGCTGCTGAGAGCCTGTGAAGCCATCACTGCGGGGAAAGTGGACCTGAGCAGCTGGCGGGAGAAGATTGCCCGGGATGTGGCCGGGGCGACCTGGGGTAGCGGCTCCGGGGAGGAGGAGGAGGAGGAGGATGGGCAGGCTGTCCTGGTGGAGCAGCAGACTGACTCTGCGATGGAGCCGACGGGCCCCGCGCGGGAGCGCTGCAAGGATGGGGTGGCCACCATTGGCTGCGTGGGTAAGGAAGCAGCGGCTGCCGGGAGGCACAGGGTTTCAGTATTTGGGAAACAAAGAAGGTGGTCAGGTCCCTCTAGGCTCCAAGGTCTCTGAGGCCAGAGGAGGCTGTCTCCCATTGGCAGAATGATCACAGGACACCTGAGTTAAGTTTGCCTTCTTAGCTTATTGATCTCGAGCAAGGGATCTACCAACTCTCAGTCTCAGTGACTCTGATTTGAAAAATTAGAACAGTGATGCTCAGTTAAAAGAATGGATGGGAGGAAGCGGGAGAAGAATGTAGAGAGAGCTTAACAAAATCTGACAAATAGTGATAATAGTAATAACAATAATTTTTAAAATTGTGTGATGCTTGCTGTGGTCACCGTTAGTAACTTACATATTAAGTTTTTTAGTTGTAATAATTAGTCCATCATAAATCATAGCAAGAGCTTAGCAAGTGTCAGGTTCTTTCTTGGTCTTAACTCTTTTAGTCTGTTGTAAAGAGAATCTTCTTTTAATTAAGAGCTTTGTCTCTGCTCTCAGTGGGGGATGAAGGAATATAAATGGTAGGGATGGGCAAGACAAAGCAGAGAGTGTGGTCAGAGGCAGTCCCAGTTTAGGGGAGAAATGAGACTTGCTCAGAACAGAGGCAGAGGTGGGGAGACAGGTCAGGATATATTTTGAAGGTAGAAAACACAAGATTGCTGAGGAGTTGCACTTGGGTTGCATAAGAGAAAGCAAAGAATAAAGAAGGACTTACAAAGTTTTATACTGAGCAGCGGGAACACTGAAGTAGGAAGACTGGGAGAGGAGCAGATTTGGAGGGATTGGGGAAGGGAATCAAGTTTGAGAGTCTTCTTAAATATCCCAGGTGGAGATGTTGACTAGGCAGTGGGCCAAGAGCTTAGAGGAGAGAGCTGGAGATTTGAATTTGAATGAGATTTAAACTTGGGAAGCCAGTAGTGGTCATAAATGGTGATTAAAGCCATGAGATGTGGGAGAGGAGATAGATGGAGAAGAGACTAGGGTAGTATTTAGAGGCTGGACAAAGGAGAACGAAATCAAGAGTGTTCTAACAGGCAATGAAGAAAGTTTGGAGAGGAGAGGAGGGCTCAGTCATGTTGGCTGTGCTGACAGGTCAAGAGCGGTAAGAACAGAGACTTGCTCAGCAAGTTGGGCAACATAGAGNAGACTCACGTCCATCGAGTCAGTGATGCCATCCAGCCATCTCATCCTCTGTCGTCCCCTTCTCCTCCTGCCCCCAATCCCTCCCAGCGTCAGAGTCTTTTCCAATGAGTTAATTCTTCGCATGAGGTGGCCAAAGTACTGGGGTTTCAGCTTTAGCATCATTGCCCCTGTAGTTTGCCTTAATAAATGGAATCATACAGTGTGTAGATTTTGAGTCTGGCTTCCTTAATTGGGGCTTTGCTTGTGGCTCAGCTGGTAAAGAATCTGCCTGCAATGGGGGACACCTGGGTTCAAGCCCTGGGTTGGGAAGATCCCCTGGAGAAGGGAAAGGCTACCCTCTAGTATTCTGGCCTGGAGAATTCCATGGACTGTATAGTCCATGGGATCACAAAGAGTCAGATGCAACTGAGTGACGCTTTCATAAATTTAGCATAATGCACTTGACATTTGTTTATTTTACATTTATCGGTAGTTTTTTTAAAATTTCTGTGTAGCATTCCATTGAATGGGGTGTATGTATCACATTTTGTTTACCCTTCCCCTGTTGAAGGATACTTGCCAGTTTTTGGTGATTATGAATGAAGGTTGCTGTAAATATTTGCATGCAGGTCTCCATGTCTCTCAGGTAATTACATAGGAGTGGGAATGCAGGATCCCCCTGTAAACACATGTCTGCTTTCTGAAGAAACTGCTCAACTGTTTTCTAAAGTGTGTGCTGAGTCGCTTAGTCACGTCTGACTCTTTGTGGCTCCATGGTTTGTAGCCCTCCAGGCTCCACCATCCATGGAGATTTTCAGGCAAGGCTACTGGAGCTTGTTGCCATTTCCTACTCCAGGGAATTTTCCCAACCCAGGGATCAAATCTGTGTCTCCTGTGCCTATCGCATTGGAAAGCAGATTCTTTACTGCTAGTAGCACTTGGGAGGAGACTGCTCAACTGACTTCCATGGTACCAGTATCGTCGTGCATTTCTCCCAGCGGTGTTTGAGAATTTCAGTTGTTCTGCATCCTTGTTGGGCTTCCCAGGTGGCGCTAGTGGTAAGGAACCTGCCTGCCAGTGCAGGAGTCCTAAGAGACAGGGTTTGATCCCTAGGTCGGGAAGATCCCCAGGAGAAGGAACTGGCAACCCACTCCAGTATTTGGACGGAGGAGCCTGCCAGGTTACAGTCCATGGGGTTGTACAGAGTAGGACACGACTGAAGTGCCTTACATGCACGCAATCTTGTTAGTGCTTGGCTTGCTATAAACTTCCCTGTTAGAATTGCTTTTGCTGTGTCTCATAGGTTTTGGATAGTTGTGTTTTTCTTTCCGTTCTTCTCTAGGTATTTTTTATTTGCTCTTTGATTTCTTCAGTGGTCCACTAGTTCTTTAGTAGCATATTGTTGGCTTCCCAGGTGGTGCCAGTGGTAAAGAACTTGTTAGCCAGTTCGGGAGACATAAGAAATGCAGGTTTGATCCCTTGGTTGGGAGGATCTCCTGGAGGAGCACACGGCAACCCATTCCAGTATTCTTACATGAATAATACCATGAACAGAGGAGCCTGGCTGGCTACAGGCCACAGGGTTTTAAAGAGTCAGACGCAACTGGATCGACTTGGCACATCCGGCACACACAGCATACAGTTTTTTTCTTGTTGATTTCTAATCTGAGAGTGTTGTGATCAGAAAAGATGCTTGACAGGATTTACGTTCTCTTAAATTTACTGAGGCTTGATTTGTGACCCAAGATGTGATTTATCCCAGACAATGTTCTATATGTATTTGAGAAGAAAGTGTATTCTGCTGCTTTTGGATGGAATGCTCTATAAATATAGTTTCATCTATTCTGATAGAGGAAAACCACAGAATGGGAAAGACTAGAGATCGCTTCAAGAAAATTAGAGATACCAAGGGAACATTTCATGCAAAGGTGGGGTCGATAAAGAACAGAAATGGTATGGAACTAACAGAAGCAGACGATATTAAGAAGAGGTGGCAAGAATACACAAAAGAACTGTACAAAAAAGAGCTTCATGACCCAGACAATCACAATGGTGTGATCACTCACCTAGAGCCAGACATTCTGGAATGTGAAGTCAAGTGGGCCTTAGAAAGCATCACTACAAACAAAGCTAGTGGAGCTAATGGAACTCTAGTTGAGCTCTTTCAAATCGTGAAAGATGATGCTGTGAAAGTGCTGCACTCAATATGCCAGCAAATTTGGAAAACTCAGCAGTGGCCACAGGACTGGAAAGGGTCAGTTTTCATTCCAATCTGAAAGAAAGGCAATGCCAAAGAATGCTCAAACTACTGCACAATTGCACTCATCTCACATGCTAGTAAAGTAATGCTCAGAATTCTCCAAGCCAGGCTTCAGCAATACATGAACCGTGAACTTCCTGATGTTCAAGCTGGTTTTAGAAAAGGCAGAGGAACCAGAGATCAAATTGCCAACATCCACTGGATCACCGAAAAAGTAAGAGAGTTCCAGAAAAACATCTACTTCTGCTTTATTGACTATGCCTAAGCCTTTGACTGTGTAGATCACAATAAACTGTGGAAAATTCTGAAAGAGATGGGAATACCAGACCACCTGACCTGCCTCTTGAGAAACCTATATGCAGGTCAGGAAGCAACAGTTAGAACTGGACATGGAACAACAGACTGGTTCCAAATAGGAAAAAGAGTATGTCAAGGCTGTATATTGTCATCTTGCTTATTTAACTTCTATGCAGAGTATATCATGAGAAATGCTGGACTGGAAGAAGCACAAGCTGGAATCAAGATTGCCGGGAGAAGTATCAAAAACCTCAGCTATGCAGATGACACCACCCTTATGGCAGGAAGTGAAGAGGAACTAAAAAGCCTCTTGATGAAAGTGAAAGAGGAGAGTGCAAAAGTTGGCTTAAAGCTCAACATTCAGAAAACGAAGATCATGGCATCCGGTCCCATCACTTCATGGGAAATAGATGGGGAAACAGTGTCAGACTTTATTTTTTTGGTCTCCAAATCAGTGCAGATGGTGACTGCAGCCATGAAATTAAGACACTTACTCCTTGGAAGGAAAGTTATGACCAACCTAGATAGCATATTGAAAAGCAGAGACATTACTTTGCTGACTAAGGTCCGTCTAGTCAAGGCTATGGTTTTTTCAGTAGTCATGTATGGATGTGAGAGTGGGACTGTGAAGAAGGCTGAGCATCGAAGAATTGATGCTTTTGAACTGTGGTGTTGGAGAAGACTCTTGAGAGTCCCTTGGACTGCAAGGAGATGAGCCCTGGGATTTCTTTGGAAGGAATGATGCTGAAGCTGAAACTCCAGTACTTTGGCCACCTCATGCAAAGAGTTGACCCATTGGAAAAGACTGATGCTGGGAGGGTTTGGGGGCAGGAGGAGAAGGGAATGACAGGGGATGAGATGGCTGGATGGTTTGTCTGATATTGCTACTCTAGCTTTCTTTTGATTTCCATTTGCATGGAATATCTTTTTCCATTCCATCACAGTCTAGATCTGAAGTGGCTCTCTTGTAGACAGCATATATCAGGTCTTGTTTTTGTATCCATTCAGCCAATCTGTGTCTTTTGGGTGGAGCATTTAATCCATTTACATTTAAGGTAATTAGCAATATATTACCAATATGTATGTTCTTATTACCATTTTGTTAATTGTTTTAAGTTTGTTTTTGTAGGTCTTTTTGCTTCCCTTCTTCTTTTGTTCTCTTCTCTTGTGGTTTGATGACCATCTTTGGTCTTGTGTTTTGATTCCTTTTTCTTTTTTGTAGGTATATCTATTGTGGATTTTTTATTTGAAGTTTCCATGAGGGTTTGATACAACAATCTATCTATCTATCTATATCTATCTATCTATCTATCTATCTATCTATATATATATACACACAAGACTGTTTTAAGTTGCTGGTCTCTTATTTCCAATACATTTCCAATACCCTGCATGTGTACTCTCCTCATGATTGGTTTTGATATAATATTTGTGTGCAGATGATTTTTCTATCTTTACTGTATGTTTGCCTTTACTGATGAGCTTTTCTATTTGTAATTTCCCTGTTTCTAGTTTTGGTCTTTTCTTTTCCATCTAGAAAATTTTCTGTAGAATTTGTTGTAAAGCTGGTTTGGTAGTACTGAATTCTCTTAGCTTTTCTAGTCTGTAAAGCTTTTGATTTCTCTGTCAAATCTGGAGGAGAGCTATGCTGGGTAGAGCGTTCTTGGTTGTAGGTTTTTCCTTTTCATTACTTTAAATATACCTGCCACTCCTTTCTGGTCTGTAGAATTTCTGCTGAAAAATTAGCTGATAACCTTATGGAGACTCCCTTTTATGTTACTTATTGCTTTCCCTTGTTTCTTTTAATATTTTTCTCTTTGTCATTAATTTTTGTCAATTTGATTAATATTTGTCTTGGTGTGTTCTTTCTTGGGTGTATCCTATATGGGGCTCTGCACTTCCTAAACTTCAGTGACTATTTTCTCTCCCCAGCTAGGGAAAATTTCAGCTATTATATCTTCAAATATATGCTCATTCCCTTTCTCAGACCCCTACAATGCATGTTGGTGCATTTGACCTTGTCAAAATGGCGACCTCCAGGATGGCTTATGCCAATGAGCACTCCCCAGTGCCCCTGCCACCAATGTCCTTGTCTCCACAGTGAGCCATAGCTGCCCCTTGCCCCTGCTTACCAGGTGACCCTCCAAGACCAGCAACTAGGTTTGGCCCAGGCTCCTGTGAAGTCACAACTTCCCCCCGCCCTGGATCCCAGTAGGCACTAACCCTTATGTGCGGCCTCCAAGAGTGGCATTTATGTTTCCCTCAGTCCAGTGGAGTTCCTGTGATCAAGTCCCACTGGTCTTCAAAGCCAAATGCTCTGGGGGCTCCTCTTCCCAATGCCAAACCCCAGACTTGGAGCCTAATGTGTGGCTCAGAATTCTCACTCCTGTGGGAGAAACTGCAATGTAATTATTTTCCAGTTTGTGGGTCACCCACCTGGGGGGTATAGGATTTATTTGTATCATGAATGTGTCCTTCATCCTACCCACTTTCTCATGGAAATATGACTGCTGTGATTCTCTACCTAATATTAATGATGGTTATTTCTAGATGGTGGAAAAAATTTTAAAGCTTTCATCTCTGTTTTTTTCTGTGTTCCTTATTATGATATGCAAGTTATGATGTGAGGAGGGATCAGAACTAGGAGCTTTTTTGATATTGGGTTGGAGCTAACTACTAAAATCTCTGATCTGGGCTTGAGATTGCTTGTCCCAGTGTTGCCTAAAATTTCCCAAGTGATAAAATATCCCAATTTTCTGGAAGCCAGATTACATTTTGTCTTATCTGTGTTACACAAAAGAGTAATACTATATAATCCCATTTATATAAAGCTCTAGATCAGCTAAAATTCACTATGGCAGAAAAAGATTAGAACATTATTGTCTCTTAGGGATGGAGGTGGGAATTGCCTGGGAAGAAGTGAAGTGAAAGTCACTCAGTTGTGTCCGACTCTTTGTGACCCCATGGACTATACAGTCCTTGGAATTCTCTAGACCAGAACACTGGAGTGGGTAACCGTTCCCTTCTCCAGGGGATCTTCCCAACTGAGGGATCAAACCCACATTGCAGGCGGATTCTTTACCAGCTGAGCCACCAGGGTAGCCCCGTGTTCTTTTATCTCCATAGAGGTGTGGGTCATATGGAGGTCTGTGTTTGTAAAATTCAGTAAATGGTACACTTAACATTATTGCAGATCATTGTATGTAAATTTTACCTTAAAAAAGCCCATTAGCAAATTTTGTATTCTAGTTAATGATGTGCATACTGAAGTGTTTAGAGGCAATATGTAATGGTATTTACAATCTACTTTGAAATGTGTCAAAGATAAGAGGGATTGATAGATGAGGAAATATGTGATAAAACAGATGTTAGCAATTATAGAATCTGGGTGATGAGTTGACTTTTCTTTTTAAAAATTTTCAAAATAAAATGCTGGGGAAAGAAAGACCATTGCAATCCCATGAAAGGCTGAGTGAAAATGGAAGAGATAGAAGGGAACCAAAGGTCCAGTCTACCAAACACTTTTTTGTATAGCACAGATGCTGAGATGAATAGGTCCATTCTGATCCTGCAGGACATGGGAACATGGAAGAACTACTCGGGAGTACATTTTTCTAATCCAAATGAGTATTTTAGTAATGTATTCATGGAGACTCAAAAGTCGTGAGTATGAGAAAGGAGATGATGCTTTGAAAGGGCTGCACTCAATATGTCACAAATTTGGAAAACTCAGCAGTGGCCACAGGACTGGAAAAGGTCCGTTTTCATTCCAATCCCAAAGAAAGGCAATGCCAAAGAATGCTCAAACTACTGCACAATTGCACTCATCTAACACACTAGTAAAGTAATACTCAATATTCTCTAGGCCAGGCTTCAGCAATACGTGAACCGTGAACTCCCTGATGTTCAAGCTGGTTTTAGAAAAGGCAGAGGAACCAGAGATCAAGTTGCCAACATCCGCTGGATCACCGAAAAAGCAAGAGAGTTCCAGAAAAACATCTATTTTTGCTTTACTGACTACGCCAAAGCCTTTGACTGTGTGGATCACAATAAACTGTGGAAAATTCTGAAAGAGATGGGAATACCAGACCACCTGGCCTGCCTCTTGAGAAATCTGTATGCAGGCCAGGAAGCAACAGTTTGAACTGGACATGGAACAACAGACTGGTCCCAAATAGGAAAAGGAGTACAACAAGGCTGTATATTGTCACCCTGCTTATTTAACTTATATGCAGAGGACATCATGAGAAACGCTGGACTGGAAGAACCACAAGCTGGAACCAAGATTGCCGGGAGAAATATCAATAACCTCAGATATGCAGATGACATCACCCTTATGGCAGAAAGTGAAGAGGAGCTAAAAAGCCTCTTGATGAAAGTGAAAGAGGAGAGCGAAAAAGTTGGCTTAAAGCTCAACATTCAGAAAACAAAGATCATGGCATCCGGTCCCATCACTTCAGGGAAACAGTGGAAACAGTGTCAGACTTTATTTTTTGGGGGCTCCAAAATCACTGCAGATGGTGATTGCAGCCATGAAATTAAAAGAAGCTTACTCTTTGGAAGAAAAGTTATGACCAACATAGATAGTATATTCAAAAGCAGAGACATTACTTTGCTGACTAAGGTCCGTCTAGTCAAGGCTGTGGTTTTTCCTGTGGTCATGTATGGATGTGAGAGTTGGACTGTGAAGAAGGCTGAGTGCCGAAGAATTGATGCTTTTGAACTGTGGTGTTGGAGAAGACTTGAGAGTCCCTTGGACTGCAAGGAGATCCAACCAGTCCATTCTGAAGAAGATGAGCCCTGGGATTTCTTTGGAAGGAATGATGCTGAAGCTGAAACTCCAGTACTTTGGCCACCTCATGCGAAGAGTTGNAGCTGAAACTCCAGTACTTTGGCCACCTCATGCGAAGAGTTGACTCATTGGAAAAGACTTTGATGCTGGGAGGGATTGGGGGCACGAGGAGAAGGGGACGACAGAGGATGAGATGGCTGGATGGCATCACTGACTCGATGGACACGAGTCTGAGTGAACTCTGGGAGTTGGTGATGGACAGGGAGGCCTGGTGTGCTGCAATTCATGGGGTTGCAAATAGGTGGACATGACTGAGCGACTGAACTGAACTGAACTGATTCCAACCAGAAGAAATTAAGATAAACTATCCACCTCAGGTCAAAGACAGTCATCTCCCAGACCTTGAGGATTTCTACTCTGGAAACTTTCATTGCCTCCAGAAGAGGTGACTGATACCATGTCTTCAAAACCCACTGTGGAACAGCTGTTCTCAGTTATGATATAGATGTGTTGATAGATCATTCACAAATGACTTGTTTCTAATAGCAGTTGACTCTAAAATAAATTTATTAGAGTCAGTCTAAGGTTCTTCCTAGGAAAGACCATTTTCATGTACACTGTAGTGTATTTTCTCAATTGGAGTTTATGGGTATAGTTAGTGCCGGTGTGAAAAGACTTAAACACAACCAAGGCTGTATCCTTAAGTGTGTCACAAGAGTGACCAGCCCCTGCTCTGTATTTCTTGATGAAAATTTAGTTTGGAAATTACTGATCTGAATGTTAGTTCCATAACCTGACTGTGTATCAGATTCATCTGTGGCCTTTGTTAAAAGTATTGGTTTCTGGATCATAGCACCCCCTGGACCTAATGAATCAGAATCTAAATGTTGGAGCTCCAAGAACCTCTCTTTTTGAAAAACAAATTCCCCAGGTAATTGTTTTCCCTGGCACAGATTCACAGACTTCTGGTTTACAGGAAAATATAAATCCTAAGGTCAGGGCATGGGTCCATCATCAGGTCTATTGAACTGATTCATCATTAATAAAGCAGCCATTGTCATCGTAAGTGGTCCTGAAATGCTGGCATAAATCTGGCAGGTGGCCTATGAATTTAGAGGCTCCTACATTCCTGGGCCATAATCAGCAGAGGGAGACTGGCTCCCCAAGCCTTTGGTGAAGGCAGCCCCCCTTTATACCATCTCTTGGTGGACATGCTTTCTTCTGCCAAGTCAGGTTTAAAGCTGTGACAATTTTAGGAACTTCCCTTGAGTTTTCTCAGAAATGACAATCATACTTTTTCTATATTCTTGCCCAGAAGCGTTCTGAACTCTTTTCAAGCAATAGATTGAGTGCACTATCCAGAGGTCTTACTTCTCTTTCACTGCAGGCTACCTGAACCTCAGAAATGTGTTGTTCCTGTTATTAAGATTTCATGCAGTTGAGAGGAAACAAGTGTGAGGATCTTATCAGAACCCCGTGATCAAAGAAAGCCCTTTGCTTATAATAATATGCTTCAGTATATGAGCTATGGTGTATTTTTCTCAAGAATTTGGAAATATGGCATAGGAAGATTGCTTTTGAAAAGCAGAAACTCAAAGTCAAGCTGAGTTCAGAGGCTGAGTTGCTCCCAGATTCAACTAGACTTGATCAAATATATCTAGAAGAATGTATCAATTGGTGGGGAGCACTCTTAAGTCATGACAGTGAGGAAGGATTCCCAGAGACATGTTGGTGGGGCCCGTCCTCCACTAGGTAGGGTGGCTTGAGCCAGTGCCTCTGAGTGTTGTGGTCCCATTGACCAGACATGATAGCCTTTCCTATTTGGGTGCCTTCAGCCACTGGAATTGTATTTTGATCTCCATTTGTTCTGAGCCCACATTCCCCAAGCACTGATTTTTTGCTGACTTGGCTTCCCAGGTATCTCTGCCCCAGGGAGAAAAGGCGCTAATCATGGGAATTTGGTCTGTTTCCATTCACTCTGACAGTGATTTCTCTTTATGAATGAATAAGGCCATTTCCAGCTATATGAGTTGTGTGTCTGTTGCATCATTATAGGGATACAAGAGGATGTGGTGGCCTTATGCATAGGGAGTATTTCACTCTTTGAAATACTAGAGAATTCCAGAACAACATCTACTTCTGTTTCATTGACTACGCTAAAGCCTTTGACTGTATAGATCACAATAAACCGTGAAAGCTGGACTATAAAAAGGCTGAGCACTGAAGAACCGATGTCTTTGAATTATGGTGCTGGAGAAGACTCTTGAGAGTCCCTTGGTCAGTAAGGAGATCAAATCAGTCAATCCTAAAGGAAATCAACCCTGAATATTCATTGGAAGGACTGAAACTGAAGCTCCAATATTTTGGCCATCTGATGCGAAGAGTAATCATTGGAAAAGACCCTGATGCTGGGAAAGATTGAAGGCAGGAAGAGAAGGGGACAACAGAGGATGAGATGCTTGGATGGAATCACTGACTTGATGAACACGAGTTTAAGCAAGCTCTGGGAGATAGTGAAGGACAGGGAGGCCTGGCATGCTGTAGTCCACGGACATGACCGAGTGACTGAACACAAAAATACTCCTTGAAAGAGTTATTCCACATTGCAGATTACTGATGTATTCGAAAATTGCGTACAACCAGAACACACACACATTAGAAGTAAACTTCCTTTGGGAAGGAAATGATGCAGGAGAGAACTGAGGTGTTTTGATCATATTTGGAACAATCCACAGGCTGCATTATGCCCATATTTATAGAGTTCTATAAATATTCAGTATTTCAATGTATCAGGTGGTGACAACATTCAACAAGGAGGAAGAGAGAGATGTTGTAGAGTAAGGAGAAGGTGATTTGCTCAGGTCAAGGATATGGGGCATCATGAGCCAGATCTAAAATAATCCAAACACAAATGTCCAGTCTCTAGCAGTGGAAAACTGAAAAAGTGAAAGTCTCAGTGTGTCTGACTCTGTGACCCCATGGACTATACAGTCCATGGAATTATCTAGGCTAGGATACTGGAGTGGGCAGCTGTTCCCTTCTCCAGGGGATCTTCCCAACCCAGGGATCAAACCCAGGTCTCCTGCATTGCAGGTGGATTCTTTACCAGCTAAGCCACAAGGGAAGCCCAAGAATACTGGAGTGGGTAGCCTATCCCTTCTCCAGTGGATCTTCCTGACCCAAGAATTGAACAGGGGCCTCCTGCATTGCAGGTGGATTCTTTACCAACTGAGGTACCAGGGAAGCCCCAGGCATTAGAAACCATGGGGCAAGTAAGAAAGACCCATCACTCACTGGGTGTTGTGCTGGATTACCTGGCAGTGACACCCTTAATTTTCTGTATTAGGGGAAAAGCTAATTTGCTGTAACAAATATCCCCCAAATATACTAGCTTAAGTCAAGCAGAAGTTTATTTCTCCTCCATGTAACAATTCAACTGGTGTAGACTACCATGGCAGCTCTGTTCTAAGGGGTCATTTGGAATCCAAGATCCTGCCATCTTATTTCTTTGTGGTTACCAACTGTATATTACTGCCCAGTAGAACTTTCCATGATGATGGAAATGTGCTACATGTGTGGTGTACAATATGACAGTCAATAGCCACATGCAGCTAGCAGTTGAAATGTGGCTGAGGAACTAAATTTTTAATTTTACTTAATTTAAATTTAAATAGTCATAGATGTCTAGTGGTTACTTTATTTGACAGAGCAACTCTAGATCAAAGCTGGGTGGTCTGCAAGTCCAGTTCCTGTTCGGGAAGGGAAAGAGAGTGTTAGTAGGATAAAGGTCTCATTTTTTAAGCTGGAGAGGACTCCGAAGGTGAATATATTGCTTCAGTTCAAATCTCATCTATCCATTCCTAGTCAGCTAGCCACATCTACGTATAAGGACAGAGAGGAAATTGTTTCTGCCTAGAGGGCCATGTGCAGCCCTATTGTTATGCTCAAGTGATGGGCAGACTTTGGTGGATATCTAGAAGTCTCAGCCACAGCATCTCATTTTTGTAATCTTAACTCTAGGACTGTGGGCACATTAACATTTCTAAGCCTGGGTGATAATGAGCATCATCACTACTCCATAATGTTATTGTGAGGGTTATGATGAACTAATGCTATAAAGTCCTCACTTTAATACCATAAAATACCATGCTGGGCACACAGTATTGAATTAATATCGGGCATTGCTACTACAGCTTTTGTCAACTCCAGTAATGTTTACCGAGCACTGATGCCCTTTCTATTTTGAACGTGGCTCAGCGTGCGTGCATGCACCTATGATAATAAAGTTCTGAATAAGAAATGAGGGCTCTGCCAAACCACACAAGGGAAACAGCATACATGCAGGCATGTCTGCACATCAGACACCTGGCTCAGTTAATGAGAGTTTGCTTCTGGGAAAAATGTTCATCTGATGTGCTGGCAGTCCCAGGTTTCTTAGCCTGAGACGTACTCACTGAAATGATTAGTGTTACTGTGAAGGACCTCTTTGGAGATGCTCAAGAGCTTTTACCCAAGAAAGACAGCATGTTTCTCTCACTCCTTACTGCTGAATAGAGTCTAGTACAGTGAACAGAGAAAGATATACTTTTAAAAAGATGACTATGCCTGTCAGTTCAGTGTTTTCTTGATGAACTGATAATTAGCACATCTCTATCTTGAAGAAGATAGAGACTGACTATTTACTTGCTGAATGAAGCAACTTGGGTTTTTTCCATATCCTGACAATTGTAAGTAGTGCTGCTATGAATGCTGGGGAGCATGTGTCTTTTTTTACTCAGTGATTCTGTTTTTAAGAAGAGTTTAGTGTATATTTTATAGCAGACCTACTTTAAGATATGTACACGTCACTAAAGGGAAAGCCTCAATGTAAACAATCATTTATTATCAATTTCTAGTGAATCTTTAAGAAGAATAGTATTATAGTCTGAGAAGGGTGGCTTGAGGACCCACTGCTGCAGGCAAGCCTGGATTTTCTTCCTGACCTCACTCTCAGGCGTGACCTGGGTCTCTAGCTGTCTTGAGCTCCAAGGAAGAGATGTTAGTGAAGTTCTTTTTGGTTGTAGCATTCTGGGGCAAATCAGGTGATATAAACTATACAGTGGGTTAAATAGAAGTTTAATGTAAGAATTACTAGCTATGCTATAATAGTCAGTATAAGGAAACTATAGGGTACCTTAAGATCAAGGAGGAGTACACAAAAAAGGGTAAACTTGGAAGGACTTCGGACCTTATTAAAGAGAATGCGATTCAGCCCAAAAGATAGTATAAAAGTTTGCTGCTTTGTCCGGTCCGAAGCTGGTCTGGAGCTGCTACTCTCTCAAATCCAGATGTGGGAGCAGGCAATCAGCAAGTGGTAGCACGGGCAAGCAGTGGGAGCCTGGAGACTGACAGGGGTAGGAAGCTCTCAGAGCGTGTGGACTGCATGGGAATCTGCAGAAGGAGCAGCAGCTCCATGTGGATACAGATGCAGAACTCTTAATTACTACATCAACACATTTAATTTAGTCAGAAATTCAGAAGCAGCCAAACCAGATGATTTTGGCTTAGGATCTTTCCTGTAGTTGCAGTCAGGATGTTGGCAGAGGTTGCAGTTATCTGAAGTCTTGACTGGAGCTGGAGGATCGACCTTCAAGGCGGCTCACTCACCGGGTTGTGGCAAGAGGCTTCAGTTTCTCACAGGATTGTGGTAGGAAAATTCACTTCTTTGCCAACGAATCTCTCCATAGGCTCTTGAGTGTCCTTTCAATGTGGTGGCAACCTCCCTCCATAAGAAGCAACCCAAGAGATTGCCCAAGCCACAGTCTCTTTTCTGACCTGATTTTAGAAGTGACACATCACTTTATTTATTCTCTTAGTTAGAAATGAGTCACTAAATCAATTTCATACACAAGGGGAGAAGAATAAGGCTCCATGTTATCTAAGGAGTACCAATGAGTTTCTGAACATTTTTTGAAATCCCCATAGGAAAGATTGTGAATTTTTCATTGGACAAGGCAACTTCATGGACATTATCTGGTCTTGCATTTTCTAGCAAGTACTGTACCTAAGATACTGCTATTATTATAACAGGTGTTTCAGTAGCAAGATGCCATGGTATCTTGGTGGTGGGAGATGAAACAGGAAGAAAGAGTTCTGATCTCCCTCATCAGGGTACCAAGCGGTGATGTCCTTCAGGGCTCTCTGGAGAACCTGCACTAACCTCTTGTTGACACTGGCATTTAAATACCTGCTGCTCTAAAGGCTTCTACAGCCATGGTTAGCGATGCAGTTAAGAAATGGGGAGGGGCATGGTTGAAGGAAATAATGGGAAAACAAGGGGTCCCTTAAGAAAATGGTTACAAAATATTGATAGATATGGCTACATGCCCATTTATGAATGAATTATGAGCCAAAGGACAAATTAAGAAAGCATTTACAACATATATGTTAGAAAACAAGTTCTATAATATCTTAATTTCTTCAGAAGCAAAAGATAATTATCCCCAATAGAAAAGCAGGCAAAAGATATGTTTGGGGAGGACTTAAAAGGGGGCACTTAGATGGGATTGGGTCGACTTGTAATCACTCAGAATAAGGAGCAGGGGTTTTCAGAGGTTTCCCTTGGTCAGGATTCAGGACAGGACTTTAGCAGCTTGTGCATGCTCAGTTGCTCAGTCATATCCGACTCTTGGTGACTTTAAGGACTGTAGCCTGTCAGGCTCTTCTGTTCTTGGCATTCTCCAAGCGAGAATACTGGAATGGGCTGCCATGGCCTCCTCCAGGGGATCTTCCTGACCCAGGGATCAAACCCGCATCTCTTATGTCTCCTGCATTAGCAGGCAGGTTCTTTACCACTGGCGCCACCTGGGAAGCGGCCTGTAGCTTGTAGCACCTTACCTCTCCTTACTTATTGAGGAAATATGGTCTGTAACTTGGGACGTTTGTAAGAATAGAATTTTCTTTTATCTTTCCCCTATGAAATACTTGGCACTTATGAAATTGTTCCTTATCTGTGATATTTTATGATAAAAAAGTGATAGTGAAGAATCTTCAACTGTTCATGTATGAGGTACATGTTGCAAGGAGTCAGTAAGACCTGCAGTGGAGAAGATCTGTTCATGAGAGGGTATTCCAAGGATCAACACTTCCAAATGGAAGGGGACATGGGAATCCTATTTTTTACATCCTTCCTTTATGCTCTTCTGACAATGCTCTTCTTGTTTATTACATAATTGTTAAGTGATAGAAAGAGGATAGACTTGGAGGGGGCTGTACTCTGAACAAAGGCACAGCCATGTGAATTTAAATAAAAGTAAATGTGACTCTGGGTGCCCATACTGCAGGATGAGAAGGAAATTGAATCTCATCAACATTAGGGCTTTTTCTTCATGCCTTCTCTGCTGTGGAATGACGTAAAGGCTCCAGGGCTTTATGAGAAATCAAATACTTAAGGGGGTCTCCAGGTCTTTGGCTCCTGTTGAGTGCTGCCTTCTCCCTCCCTCCCTCCTCTTCTACCTCCTTTCTTCCATCCTGTCTCTTTTTTCCTTTTATGAGGAAGATAAATGGATAAGGCAAAGTGAATAAGAAACAGTAGAACACTTCATAGTTGTTTTGCGGGTGTCTTTCACAGTCTACTCTTTGTAGAAAGCAGAGCTCAAGGGTAAAGTTTATGGCCTAACACCTTGTTTCCGAGTGCAAACCAGTGGTATGTTGGAGTCTCACAAGAACTGTCGTTTTTTAGTTGCTCAGTCATGTTTGACTCTTTTGCAACCCCAGGGACTGTAGCCCACTAGGTTCCTGTGTCCATGGGATTTTCCAGGCAAGAAAGAATATTGGAGTGGGTTGCCATTTCCTTCTCAGGGGATCTTCCCAACCCAGGGATCGAACCTGTGGCTCCTGCCACATCTGCACCACCAGGCAGATTCTTTACCACCGAGCCAACGAGGACTCAGTCTCACAAGAGCTACTTGTTTAATTTTTGGGTATTTTTGTAAAATGCTGCCATAAGTTAAACAAATGAACCAAATTAAACCAATGAAAGAAATTATATGAAAAACAAAGGTAATAAATACCCAAACATTACTTCTTGATTATTTGATTATATTTTCCTACCATCTATGGTCTTGAGGTTATTATTTGTGTTTTAAATGTGGTAGAAATAACAAATAACAGTTTTTCCCAGACATCTCTTTCCAACTCCACTTGCAGTAACAGTATGTTAGCAGCTTGAAAGCAGCCAGGGTGGGAGTATTTACACCATAGACTTGTTGATTGAGCAACTGATCAATAGGTATGGGAAGTTGCCTTAGTCACGTCCAACCTTTTGCAACCCTATGGACTATAGCCCACCAGGCTCCTCTGTCCATGGGATTCTCCAGGCAAGGGTCCTGGGGTGGGTTGCCATTTCCTTCTTCAGAGGATCTTCCCTACCCAGGGATGGACCTGTATCTCTTGTGTCTTCTACATTGACAGGCGGGTTCTTTACCACTGGTGCCACCTGGGAAGCCCTAGCAATAGGTAAATGATACAAATGAGGGCTTGACTTGTTATTCTTTGTAGTGTCACTTTCATCTTATTCACTCTAAATGAAAATGTCAGACAATCTTATATTGGGACTCTTCTAGGAGAGCCATTGTTGAACATTCACTAGCACACCACTGGGCAAACTCAGAGAACCAGGAGTGAGGAAAACAGGGACTGGAGCAGGGAAGGAGGCAACTCAGATACAAGGAGGTGTAGGTATGGTCCCCAGATAATTGAAACAGGGTCTTCAACAGCTATTGGCACACCTATGTTCACTGCAGCAGCATTCACAATATCCAAGAGATGGAAGTAACTAATGTCTATTGACATGATGGATAAAGAAACTATGATACACACATATGATGGGCTATTACTCAGCCTTAAAAAGAGAAAATCCTATCCTATGCTGTAGTGTGGATGAACTGTAAGGACATCATGCTGAGTGAAATAAGTCTACCACTGTGAAAGGCAAATAAAAATGGATTCTGTGTTGCTAAGAGAGCTTCCAAAAATGGAGGCAAGAGGCCATTGAGGAAGCATGTCTCTGCCCGGGTGGAATATGACCTTTTAACCTCTTATTGTCTTAACGTAGGCATTCAGAATATCCACCAGAAACTCAAGATGCCTGTTGGACCCTTACCCTAAAATAAATTGTGATTCCTTAAGGACAAATATTTCCTGACTTGCCTCGGAGTCGATCACAGTTCTCTTCAGAAAACTATTAACTACCTTGTGGCTTTTGTCTTTATAAGCCCCTGATTCTTTGTCTTCCTCAGAACATGTGGTTTTACTGGAATCTATGCCTCCTTAATTGCAATTCTGTGTGTGAGTGTTACTCGCTCAGTTGTGTCTGACTCTCTGCAACCCCATAGACTGCAGCCCACCAGGCCCCTCTGTCCATGGGATTCTCCAGGCAAGAACACTGGAATGGGCAATTCTGAGGAATGCCAAATAAAGCCCTTTGTTCTTTGCAGCCTCCATACTGATTATTGTTCAACATTGCACGATTCCACTTATATGAGGTATCTAAAATTGTCACTCTTAGAAACAGTGGGGGCTTCCCAAGTGGTTCAGATGGTAAAGAATCTGCCTGCAATATGGGAGACCCAGGTTCGATCCCTGGATCAGGAAGATGCCTTGGAGAAGGGAATGGCAACCCACTCCAGTATTCTTGCCTGGAGAATTCCATGGGCAGAGGATCCTGGCAGGCTACTGTTCATGGGGTTGCAAAGAGGTGCACACAATTGAGCGACTAACAAGCACACACAGAAATAGTGGTGGCCAGAGCTAGGGAGATGGGGGAAAGGGTAGAGAGTGTCAGTTTGCAAGACGAAAAAATTCTAGTGCTCTGTTGTATAACAATGTGTATATAGTTAACACTACTGTACTGCACACTTAAATAGAGTGGACATAGTAAATTTCATGTTATACATACACACACACACACATATATATATATAATGGTAAAGAATCCACCAGCAATGCAGGAGACACAATCCCTGGGTCAGGAAGATCCCCTGGAGGAGGTCATGGCAACCCACTCCAGTATTCTTGCGTGGAGAATCACCATGGACAGAGGAGCCTGGTGGGCTACAGTCCATAGGGTTGCAAAGAGTCAGACATGACTGAGCAACTAAGCACACACATACCACATATTAAAAAGAGAGAAAAATGGTTACTTAGCTAGTCTCAGGGTCTAACGTGCACATCTAATTGATTGGTTTCATAGGATATCTTCAGGGTTTCCAAATAGTCCACATGTATGAAAAAGAGGAAAGGAGTTCTCCCCCAGGTCCAGCTGTCTCCCAGGTCCAATGGACTGACCAGGTCCACTCTGTCTTCCACTGGTCAGTCACCCTATAGGGTGTAACTTCACCGTACTTTTAGCTTCTGTCACCTGGCCTCTCCAAGAAGTTGTCTGGTTTTCAGGGACAGCAGCCTCTCTTTGTCTGCGCTGAGTGGGGGCTTCTTGATCTGCACCAGTCGTAGCAGCAGCAGTGACTGGCTCCACAATCACGAGCTGTCTCTAGATCCAGGAAGCAGGGTACATGGGCAGATTGGAGTGACACAGAAACTGAGCCTGCACGATGTCCCTGTGCTCTCTAAATTCCAGCTGAAATCAGGAAGGAGTTATGTGGGAACACAGTTACTTGTCATCAGAAATGATGAGGAAAAGGAAGAATTGCAAATTAGTGTGTAAGGGGTTTAGTTGAGAAAGCCACTCCTCAAAAAAGCAAACAGCTGATGATGACCCAGGTGAAATATTTTCTGCAGAGGAAAAGCATCTTGATAGTACCTACTCAGAGTTTCACAAGCAAAGTATTGATACAGAAAGGCCAGTATTATTGGTTACTATTCTACTGTGACTGTAGTAAGTAGCTTATAAAATTCAACTAATGAATGGAAGAGAGCTATATTTATTAAAAGGGCGTTGTATTGATGGGAACACATTTTAGTTTTCAAAATATCACTTTGGAGAGTAAATTCATCAATCTAAAAGAGCTAGTTGGAAGCTAGATTTTATTATTCTCCGCTCTTGGGAAATTGGCAAGAAAAATAGGGTCAGATCCCTCTTGTTTATACTGCATTTGCATTGTGCTTTGGAGAATGGATTGCCACATTAATTAAGCTGAGTAAATTCTTATGAGAACTACTTGCTTTTATTAGCAAATGCTAATCAAAAGGCTTCCATACATTTAATCAGTTGTTACCACTACTCCCTGGGTGTAGCAGTTTTTGTTTCCTTCCCTATTCAGAGATGAAATTGACTTAAGACCCTCTAGATTGAACTAGAGCTCAGAGAGGTGATTTTGTTTCTTAACAATGGTTTGCTGCTAAGTCTCTTCAGTCGTGTCTGACTCTTAGCGACCCCAGGGACTGCAGCCCACCAGGCTCCTCTGTCCATGGGATTCTCCAGGCAAGAGTACTGGAGTGGGGTGCCATTGCCTTCTCTGAGCAATGTGTTTAAATATTAGGAGTCCCTAGAATAGTAAAGTAATTATTAAGACAATAAAATTATCATGAAGGTGCAATTTAAGTCCTTTGCTTTTTAAGCTTCTTTGACAACCTCAGTCCCCTGAAGTTTAAATCACTTTAGCAATAACTCCAGAGAGGTCTCCGTGTGTCCTAACTTTAAAGAGCGACCCTGGCTCCCATGCAGCTTTTCCGCTTCTGGACAGCATCTGTGGGCTCAGTCTTTGTACTTTCTTGGTTGCATTTCCAGATAATGCTTCTCTGATATTGAGACTATAGTAGGTCATAGTCTCACTTGGACTACAAACAAACCCCTTTTAAAGTTTCATGGCTCCCAGAAAACAAATTGCTGCTGCTGCTAAGTCGCTTCAGTTGTGTCTGACTCTGTGCAACCCCATAGATGGCAGCCCACCAGGCTCCCCCGTCCTTGGGATTCTCCAGGCAAGAACACTGGAGTGGGTTGCCATTTCCTTCTCCAATGCAGGAAAGTGAAAAGTGAAAGTGAAGTCGCCCAGTCGTGTCCGACTCTTAGCGACCCCATGAACTGCAGCCTACCAGGCTTCTCTGTCCATGGGATTCTCCAGGCAAGAGTACTGGATTGGGTTGCCCCAAAGTAACTCCAGACACTGATTCTCAAGCCTGAGTGAGAAATTTATGGTTTGCCAAATGGAAAGAAATCCAATGCCCCTATGACAGCTGTCAGGACAGTCCTTATACCCTCATTCTCTACCCCCATCACATCCCCTCACCTTTTTCAGGTAATGCTTGTGGTCTGATTTCTGACTGCCAGCATCCAAATATCCTTTTCTGTGGGCTTTTCTTGTGCAAGCTGCAGGCGAGTAGTGGTCCTTATGTTTAGCAGCCTTCTGCCAACTGATGGAGCTGGTGTATAGATAACTGCCTTAGCTCCCTCAATTCTGGGGTGACAGGTCTGACACGCAAGCTACACACGGACCCCCAGGGTTCTGGAGCAGAATCAAGCTCCAGTGGCCCACAGTAGGAACTTGCATGACAACACGTCCTTTATCATCTTCTTTCCTTCCTTGGCTCACTCCCCACTCCCCTAGAGCTGTTTCTGGGGATGGCTTCCAAAATAAGCCACTTAATTGAGAATTTTTGCCTCAGTATTTGCTTTTGGAGGAACCCAAATGAAGACAGCCTCTAAAATCATAAGACAAACTTGAGCTGAATATAATGCCACTTTTTATTTCCAGAAGAGCCCTTGAAAATGATGTATTCATTTCAGCTGAGTTCTTCTTCACCTGTCAAATAACTTTGATTTGGCCATAGCTGAAAGAATGTTTGAGTTCTTCATACCTACTATTTTTCCAAAGTTGTTTCCAGAAGCCATCAGTTTTTATTCTTTATCTAAAGTAGCTTTTCAGATATAAAGTTTAATTAGTATATTACAGTCTATGAAAGGAACAATAAGCTTGAAATTTAACCAGTTTATCTCCCCCTCCTCCCACTCCTTTATTTCCCTTTCCCCATCCCTTTATTTAACATTTGGTTAATATCCATACATTTTGATAAGTAGTTGAAAATATGAAAATAAATGAACTAAGGACCTGAACTAGAAAAAAATGATGGCAAAGTCATTCAAGGAAAGCAAGAAGAAAACATGGGAAAAGATAATGGCATAAACTGATTAACTAAAACCCACAGAGATATAGAATTGATAAAGCAAACATAAGATTCTTTTTAAAAATCAGTTGTATAAACCTCTGACAAGTCTATTCAAGAAATAAAGAGAGCATAAATAAGCAGAGTTAACTGTTATGATATAACATTTAATAATTTGAAGATGCATTTTCAACATTGTTCATAAATTGTTGTCTAGAATTACCCTAACTTCATTCGTTTAATACAGGTATTACAAGAAGTGGTGACTGTAGAATTTCTAGGTAGGAAAGATTAGGAGGATACATGCTTGTGGGATGGAGGTATTTGAGACTGGGCCTGCCCTCAACACTGAAAGGTAAGTTGTGAACCTGTAAGGGGGAAAATAAAGTACCCAGCATTTTCCAAGTTCATGGGTCGCTAGGGTTCTTCAGACCATAGGTTGGACAACACTGTTGTAGGGGATTCAATGAACAAGAACTAAAAAGGAAAGTCAAAAGGTAGAGCTATTCATTTATTTACAAAATAATTATTTTTAGATGATAGAGTTTGTTTCTCTAGAAAATTTAAGAAAATCCCAGTTGAAAAACTGTATGACAAGCTACAATGTTAATAACTTTACAAAATATCAGCAAAACTAGGTAAAAATGGAATATGAAGTTTATCATATTTAAATACTACAAAAATATAAAATGCCTAGGAATGAAATTAATAATATAC